>CAUYSK010113185.1:0-12039 GCA_963575035.1 Avahi laniger | reverse complement strand
CACAGGAACATGGGTGTGCGTAGCTAAGGCAGAGGTAACCAGCAGGGGCCCTGCAGTTGTTTTATTTCAGCCATAACATCTTTACCTAAGGTAAAGGGGGGATTCCCTTAGCTGGGGCACACACACAGTTGGGGCGACAGTGTCCCTAAATGAACTGCCCCCATTAACATAGTAAAAGTCACACCCACCAGCGCAGTGACAGTTCACAAATGCCACGACAACTCCCGGAAGTTACCCTATAAGGTCAAGAAAGGGGAGGGTTCTGGGCTCTAGGAATTCTCCACCCCCTTCCCAAAACCCCATGAATATTCCACGCGCAGCTGGGCCCCGTATCGGAGACTGGCACGAGGACAGATGCTAACCCTGGGGGCACCGTTCCCTCTCCGGGTCAGCCGCCCCTGGCTTCCCTCTTAGCAGTGTGCTTTGCTCCAGTAAACGCCCTGCTTTTGCTTATCCTTCCTGTCTGGATTCTCTTCTCTCTCTCATGCCCCTGCGCTCCAGTCCCTTCCTGTGCAAGAGCAAGAAGCCGCCCTGCCGCGGGGGCCGCGGTCCGTGCCAGTGTCGCCACCTCTGTTCTTGGGCATCGCGAGCAGAAGAACGACAGGATTCTTCTGAGCCAAAGACTTCTTTTGCACTGTGCATGGCACACAGTAGACGTTTAAGGCATGTCACCATTGTCACTGTGACTATCGTTTTGCCTGGACGTTCTCGTGAGTTCGTCTGGTTGGACGGAGTCACATCCAGGGACACAGCAGCTGCCCTCACCTGTGCGCAGCCTCTGGGTGCAGCGATCTCGTTACAAACGTCGCTTCTTTCGCCCTTTACTCCCCTCCCCCACCTCGTCTCCAAGAGCGCGAGCAACTCCTGTCAGGTGACCTGCTGCTGCCAGCAGCCACGACCATGCAGAGGAGAGAGACGCCCCATCCCATCCCTTTGATGCGGGTCCTCCTGGACCCCACTGTCCCGGGGCCCAGAGCAGGGAGGGGAATGTGCGGGTGGCAGAGTGGTCATCACAAGGTAGCCACAGGGAACGTGTTTTCCTGGCGTGAACAGACAGCGAACAAAGATTTGAAAGTCTTTCTTCTCCCTTCCAAGGCTCTCTGTGCCCCTGCGGATGTGCGGGTGACTTGGCCACAGCGAGCGCAGTGAGGCCGTCTGACAGATGGGAGTGAGACAGCCATGCGTAGAGGCTGCCCTGACAGCCCTGCCGGCACGTCGCTGGTGACGGAGGGGTTTGGAAGAAAAGGAGACGGGAGAACAACAGAGAAACAGGGCCCCGGGTCTGAGGTTCCCGTTAGTTCACCATCCCCACCCCAAACGACACTTCTGAGCTCTAAATAAGCACCCCCAGACGACACAGAACTGCATTCTGCACTCTCTCCTCCCCCGGGAGGGCAGGGTTCTGGAACAGGGAGGAGGAGGCTCAAATTCTGGGCTCCCGGGAAGTGGAGCAGACAGCTCCCTCAGTCAGACAGAAAATGCTGCTCTGTCCACCGTTTCACGGAGACCTGGGAGCTTGCTTCGTATGTGACCTTGGAAATGATCCATTTTTGTGAAATGTCACCCAAAACCTTGAGTGGAAACAGTTCCCCAACACTCGCCCTTCCACGATCACAGCAAAACGGAGAGGGGTCCGTTGCCTGTTAAACGCGGCCGGGCTGCCGGGGGACACGGGGAGGGGCCGGGCAGGGGCAGGCGCCACACGGGGGTACCCTCAAATGCAAGGTGGGGGGACCAAACACCTGCTGGGCAAAGCCCCCACCGAGCCAGGTGCAGAAGAGGGGAGGTGACGCCCAGACCCTTGACCTCTGCTGACCCCGTACCTCCCCCTGCTCAGAGTCGGGGAAAACGTGTGTTGTGGCAGGTGCGACCCGAGGAAGACGTTCCACCTTAGAGACTAAGGCTGTTCTGCACCAAGGACACTGTCCCCCGCCACAGCAGCCCATGCGCCCGCCATCCTCACAGGTCACCGGTCCCAAAGGGCGCTCTGATGTCTCCTCTTCCGAGACGGTGTCTGCCCTGGTTCTCCTCTTTCTGCGGGATGCCACCCTCCCCCAGGCCCCACGGTCACACTCTCAGGGATGCTCCTACGCTGCCAACCGCGTTGCCCACATGTGTGGTTTGCTAAGTGCTGTCAGCCCCGCGTTTGCTGAAGACTCCTGCTTGCTCCTTCCTTCCATCCCTGATTTCGGCAGCTCACCTGCTCCCACCAGGTTCCGTTTCCAGCCGCCGCATTTCCTGTGCACATCCATCCCACACCTGCCGGAGCTTCCAAACATCTCACAAACGTCATTTTGTTGGGTCCTCCCCTCCTGTGAACAGTCTGCAGACGCCAGCCTTCGCCTGCCCCTCGGAGGCTCTCAGCCCAGTTGCGAGGAGCCTGTGCAGCTGCGCGGACCACCCAGCATCTCTGGGGTGTGCCCACCACGCCTCGCTCAGTGTGTCCCCCGCCCCTGGCAACCCCGATGTTGAAGTCCTGCCACCTTCTGTTCCAGCAGTGTGAGTGGCCTCCCGTCGGAAATATTCGAAACAGCACACAAGACCCATATTACTGTACTGTGTTGGCCGAACACAGTATCTCCTGAGGACAAAAGTAAGCTGGAAGCAGGACTCCTGGGAGCTGAGACCAAAGCCGGGTTGCCCCGAACGTTCCGCACAGCCTGGAAGCCTGGAGCTTCTCCTTCGGTGGCCGCACAGGACAGACGCGAGAGCAGGAGGCGGAACCCAAGGGCCACTCAGAGTGGGGCGTCTAAAAGGCGTTTTCCACGCACAGACAGCACTCAGGAAGGCCCTGTGCTTACAACTCTTGCTGCGCAGGAAATAGCAGAAGAATGTGCTCGTCTCAACTCTGACGTCGGGGAAGGAGAGAAACTTTCCCAGGAACCACAAGCCAGTCCTTGCAGCTCTGCCGTGGGAATCCACCCTGCTGCAGATCCAAGCAGGGAGTTTTCATTACGTTGGCGCCTGGTGGCGGTGTCCTGGACGACAGGAAGAAGCAAATACGTGGCCTCTCCGGAGGAAATCAATCTCAACCCACCGCGCAGAGAGCTCTGCGGGTGACGTTAAGGGAAAAGAGCAGCTTGTCCCCCAAGCGAGGGAATAAATTGCCGTTGAGCATGCAGCAGCAAGAGCCACAGAAGAGGACGCACAACCTTCATTGTGATTGATATTTTAGAGAATCGAAAGAGAAAGATTTAAACAAGGAGCACACAAAGTAAAAAAAAGAATTTGTAAAAATGAAAAATATGATGATTAGAATAAAAAGCTTAATGACCTCCGTGTCCAGAAAGATGGAGTAGACGCATGATTCCTCCTGCCAAGTGCAACTAAAGACATTATTCATAAAACAATCTAAGAAGGTTCTGAAAGGTTCAGAACAGGCGGACTGGTCAGGCAGCGCCAGCCTGTCCTCCGTTCCCCACGCGCCCCTCGTCCCCCGAGCCACACGAGCCCTGCAGCCCCTGCGTCTGGCTCCGCCTCCGGGGCTGCGAGCCCCCTCGGCCTGGGCCCCCTCCAGACGCCCAGCTGTGGCTTCAGTTCCTGGTTCTGCCTTAGAGCCCAGCAGCTGCCACTCCCTGACGCTTCCGGGCCTGATCCGCGGAATCACCCAGCTCTCCACCCACAGACCCCTTCTTACACGTCTCATCGATCTGTGGCCCCTTACAGACAGAGCGTTAGAACCTCCTAGTTATTTCTGCGACTAGTAACCCGCTGCAGCCCGTGCAGATTCTAGTGTCCAGCACTAGGCCGTCTGCAGATTCCCGTGGCCAGCACGCGAGCGCCCGAGCTCCGGGCTTCCCCGCTGCTCACACCTGTGTCCTCCAGGCAGCCCACGCACAGCCCTCAGGGCCAGCCAGGGAGGCCACATGCCTCAAACCCGCTTTGAAGGACAGCGAGAGCAAACGTCTGGCTGACCTGGGGCCAGAGAAACCGCAGCAAGCTCAGGCTGTGGCGGGCACCTCCACCTCACATGGGCAGAGAGCTCTGACTCCCCGGGACCACGCTTCGCCCTCCCCCACCTGCCCTGCTTCACGGGGCTCCCTGGCCATCAGGAGGTGAGAGGGTGGGCATTGAAGGCAGGTATTTATCGCCACACCTATCTTTGCCCTGCGAGGCCCCCCCAGGCTGAATGCTTTCCTCGGGCAAAGGGCACAGCTCCTCCATGGTGTCTCTCTCTGTCTCTATCTCTGTCTCTCTCTCCCTGGTCTCTTCCACCCACACGGTGGTGACCAGCCTCACAGCTCCTGTCTCTAGGCAGAGCACTACGCCATCCTCTGCCCACCTTTAAATGATCTCATAGTAAACTCCCCACAGGTCACTCAATTTGAAAGCTCCTGTGTTTCCCAGGAGGACGCGGGCTGTGCCGGCAGCTGTGATGTTCTCCAGGAGGACACACGGCGTGGGGCCACCACCCTTCCCATCGTCCAAACCGTTCAGCACGAGGATGCACATGCCCCCACGGGGGCCTCGAAGATACCCCAGGCCTTGGCTGTCCCTCCCACATGCCGGGTGGTCCTGGCCTCCGAGAACCACAGCAACGGCGGGAACGTTCCCAGAGCCAGTGGGGCAGCAGCGCCCACATCACCACAACGCCAAGGTGCGCCCAGCACCTCAGGTTGCAGCGTCCCCTCTTGTAGCTCCAGGTGTGGCCAGAGGCATCTCAGGGCCTTCTAGGTCCGGTCCCCGAGGCTGCTGCCTCTCCCTGGGCTTCTGCACCCTCCGGGCACCACCCACCTCCGCTCCGCACAGACACGACTCCTCCAAGAAAGCTGCGAGCAGCTCCCGCATCTCTGGGCACACACTCAAGTCCCTGCACCATCTCATCGTGTCCTGACCACTCGCACCTTTTCCTCCTTTACAACACGGTGTTTCCGCAGAGCAAGAGCGTCATCCCGCTGCCCACGGGACTCTGGAGCCCAGAGCAAGGTTGGCACAGAGAAGCTCCTGTTTCCTGCTCAGTGAATAAAAAGCCCAATCCGGTTGGACTCTTGCTAAATGAACAAATGATTGTGTGGCTGATTGAGAAAATGGTGCAAAGCAATAGAAATACCTTCTGTGTTCTTCAGATAAACCGAGACAAAAGCCCCCACTCGGCTGCCCGCCATGGCCTGGGTGCACCAGGCTAGCGCTGCCGTGTTGCAGACCCCTCCGGAATCTCGCTGCGGCTCTAGACCAGGCCCGGCCACAGGGTTCCAGAGGCAACTTACCCCCCACAACCTCCAGGTGTGTCTGGCCACATGTCACCCTTCGCCGATCAGAGGCCACACTTCTGCTATACCCTTGGGTGTTCTGAATCTTCTACTCAGAAAACCCAGAAACCAGAGATCACCCAGGACCTGCTCCCCCAGCGTCCTCCAATCTCCACCTCCAAGTCACAGTCCCCTTCCACACGCCCAGGCCATGCCCGCACCCACCCGTTGCAGGACCGGCTCGGACCCAGGGAAGCCCGAGCAGGGGCTGGCAGCTCTGCCGTGCAGCAGCCACGAGCCACCCACGTCCCGGCACCTGCCCTCGGCGCCTCCAGGCTTCTCTGAGCAGCTAGAGAGGTGCAGGTGCCTCTGGGTGAGCCGTGCAGAGAGCGTAGAAGCTTCTAGCTCTACACCAGAGTCCCACTTCTGCCAAACAGTTGGGAAGTACTTGCCTCCCAGCCTTTTGAAGTGCACAAGAGTCACACGCTCTTTAGAAAGCGTTCTATGCTGCTGACCCGGGAAGAAGAGACACTTTAAATGACTTTTCTGTACTCACCATGTCGTGCTTCTGTGCAGCTCACTGTGAAATCCGCGGGAGACATCAAAGCATTCTGCAAAATGAAAAAGAAAATAACTTTATAGTCGGAGAGAACCACCATGATAAACAGATTGTGACGATTTAATGTGTTTATTGAAAGCTAAATTTTCTGCAGTTTCAGCTCACTCCTCTGCCCTTGGGATCTGTCATACGGTCACACACGGCAAGATGTCCCTTCCAGCGACAAAATGTTAATAGACCGACACCGTCGGATTGCGTGGCTGCAAGTGATGCAATTTACTCTCATAAGATGCCATCAATAATACATGAAAAGTGTCATATGGTACAATATGATCATTTTAATTCCTAGACCGAAACTAAGGAAACTCAGAGGGAAGTCCCGGGAGTGTGCTCCACACGAGTAGGGATTCTAGATTCACGTGGAAAAGGCACAGGGCTGAAATGCTGCAGATCCATTCAAAGGAGACCCTTCTCCTCCACCCTGTGTGCCAATGAAGCCGTAATTCACGCAGCTATTGTCGAAATGAGCTGGCGAGCGTGCTCTCCTCCTACTCACCCTGGGATCGCAGACCAACCTGTCAGCAGGTCAGCCCTGATGATGGGGCCCTGGGCCGAGAGTGTACAGGTGCCCGGTGACTGTCCTGCTAGTCCAGGCCGGGGCTCTGTGTCCGTCAGGGCCAGCAGGTAGCGAGCAGGGCCCTGCGGTCCTGTTGGTGAACCAGAGTTGGGGGCTGCTCCACACCTTGGCAACCCAAGATGTCTTGGAAGTTGCGGATGTTGGACAAGAAGAGTCGTGGAGCCGCGTTACGTGGTCGGTGGGAATTAGGCATCGTATCACAAAACTTCCAGGTTTGGCCCTAATAAATTGTGCAAGGCGGGAGCAGACAGTCCTGCAGCTGCTGTGTGCAGCGTGTCAAGGGAAAGCCAGACGGCTGCGCCCGCTGTCCAATCCCATCGCCCCCTCGGAAGGGTCCTATCCGAGTGTGGGTTGCAGGACCTCACAGACAGGGCCAGGCCTCCCTCGGCTGCTCTTCCGAGCCCGGCAGGCTTGCTCTGAGCAGGGCACTGTCTCGCCTGTGTGGCCCAGGCCTGCAGGGGACCAGGTGGGGTCCTCAGGGAGGGGCACAGACACCCACACACCCAGCCTAGGGCAGCCCCTTCCCACCCCTGCTGCTCCTCACCACTAGACATGCTCTTCTCCGTCTAGTTCCCACCCTGTGTCCACAGGGTCCCTGACAGCCGACGACTGGATTCCGCATCCTGGGGACGAAGGAAGAGCTCGTCCTTCCTCCAGTTCCCCTTTCCCGAAAGGCCTCCGTGGAAACCACAGCCCACCCAGTGCTTTCGGAAGAGCGCGGGCTCCTCCCCTGGAGGAAAGACAGCTTCAGGGCGTGTCTGAGCACCTGAGCGCACAGGTGGGGGGTGGGGCCACACTCGGGCAAAGGTCCCGGATGCACCAGCATGAACCTGCCCATCTGGGTCGCTGCCACTGCACTGTGCTCCCCTGTGTCACCTGACTGATCTCCCCGCAAACTCTGCCTTCTTGGCCCTCATGGGGGAAGCGGTGTAGTTCCCACAGCTTGCTCCCACTGTGGTTCGTGGGAAGGAACCTTCTAGGCGGGTGGCCAGTACCCCCAAGAAGCACAAGAGCTGGGTCTCCACCATGCTCAGCTGGCCCTGCAAGCACCGAGCTTTGGTGTGCCGCCACGTGGCTGGTTCTCTCAGGACTCAGAGCCCCTGGGCAGGGCCTGGCGCATAGTAGGTGCTCGAGACACACTGTGCAGCAAACCAGCCACCCGGGCTACAGGCTACGGCAATGCCAGAGGCAGGGCTCAGGCTGAGTTTTACCCTGTGTTTAGTTCTTTGCTATCATTCTGTGTGCAACATAACAAAGGCAAGGAAACGCAAAGAGAAGAATAGTGGCCATAAACCATCGTCTACAGGGCTTAAGTAAATGTTCAGTCATGATTCGTCAGAAAAGCACCTTCCTTCAATACTATAATTAGCTGCTTATATTTGTGGAGACCATGATACACGAGGCCTGGGCTTGTTCTCTGCTAAACACTGAAGAACAATTATTTTCCTACACACCTGCACACACACACCCGTACATACACACACATGCATATGCACATGAACACATCTGTGCACACACACAGCACAAATGTGCACGTGTGTGTACGCAAATACGTGGGCATACATAAATTCATATGTGTATACATGCATGCACATGAAAACACACATGCACGGCAAATGCATACACATCTGTACATGTGTGCATGCACAGACACACATCTGTGCCCAAATATACACGTGTGCCCACACACACAGACTCTGGCAAAAGTGCCTGCTTATGGTATGACTGCTAAACTTACACCGCTTCCGCAATGGGAAAGTCTGGTTCCGACAGCCTTGGGGGACACTGACCCTCTGTCTCCCAGCGGCGTCTTGATGCCAGGCCCTCTCCCTCTACACCCCAGAAACGGAGCCTCCAAAGGTTGATTCAAACTAGAAAATACTTCTTGTTTGTCATCCCTAGGTCAGTTCTTATTTCTCCATCTATATGGTAATGTGTCTCGACTTTGCTTCTTACGTGAATGCTCACACATGCATGAAAGCAGAGAAAACACCCGCTCAGCCCCACACACCCGTCACTGCGGGTCCAGCCCCGCCCCATGCCCAAGCCCCATTTCCTTCCCCGCTGTGGGCGAGGGGCTGGTGGCTGCGGGGGAGGGTGCGGTTCGCGCTAAGCGTCCTCCAGCGCCCGCCCGGGTCCGAGTTCTTGCTCACTCGGCTGCTCACGGCCCTGAGGTCGGCCGGCCGCCCGCCGGGCTGAGCCCTCCCCTCCACACATTCAGAGGAAGTGTCCACTCCTGGGGCCACTTGAGGATTAAATTTTAAAACGCACACAATCGTAATGCAGTGTCTGGCACCTTGTGAGCATTTAGTTAACAGTAATTAAAACTAGTAATAGCATTATTAATAGCGTGAGGCACACCCCCTCCCAGTCTGCGGGTGCGTGCTTCTCGCCTGGCTGCTGCTTTCCGGAATGTGCGTGGAAAGAAAGGAGCCCTTGTGCTCCAACACAGAGTCGAGAAGGCCACAAGCAAAAGCGCCTCAATGCCACCTGCAGCCAGTCCGATCTCATCGACTCGATGGCTGCTTCCTGGCTCAGAGCAGCCCAGAACTGCCCACGTGGGGGCTGATGGACGAACCCACAGTGACGCTGCCAGACTGTGGACAGCGGGAAGGAGGACGTCGACAGAGACCAGTCCCAGGAATTCAATGAAACTTAGCCAGGGGCCAGCGTGGGGGTCAACCCCGAACCACAGTCCCCAGGAGGCTGTGGGGTGGCCTCACGCTCCACACACCAGAGCCTGAGCCAGGAGGGCAAACAGCGTCCCACGGAACACAATGGGTAAGAGCCCCAAGTCTTCTGCCCTGGGATACCATGCCCAGAGTCCACACTCAGGGTCCACGCCCAGGGTCCACACCCAGGGTCCACACTTAGGGTCCCTGCCCAGTGTCCACACCCAGTGACCACACCCAGTGACCACACTCAGGGTTCCTGCCCAGTGTCCATACCCAGCGTCCACACCCCAAGCACTGCCAAGTAAGAGGTGCAGACCAGCGAACTCTGTGGGCTGAGCTTCACAGGGCGCTTCTGTTCCTCCTCCAACCTCAATCCCTTCCCATCATTTGCTCTTGTGAGTAGTTTGTGAATTTCTACAGAGGGGCTGGGACATGTGAGAGAAGGCCGATGCCTCGATTAAACAAAGCAATCGTAATTTGGTAATTCCAGCCACAGAGTGAGTGTTTTTCCAGTACGAGCAGGGGAAGCATCGTTGTTCTGAATTTACTTAGCTTAGAAAATGCTCTGCAGCAGGAGCTGCCCGGCCCGGCAATAGCAGGCTTTCCAGAGTCAGCCGGGGCCTGGCACTCAGGACGATTCCTGACCAAATTAAACATTCAGTAAGCGCTGGGTGCACCGAATCACAATGCTGTTCGCAGTAATGGGCTCTACCTGGCTGGAAATTGTTCCTTAACCACAGATTCATTTCAGAGACGCGTCCAGCGAAATTAGCATTCTCCCGGTGGCCGGGATGTTCGTCAGTCAGGACCCCGCTCCCACTACTTAATGACATGCTTTTGAAAAAATGATGGCTTTAGTTAAAATTGAGTGGTCATTTCATTCCCAACTCATCTTTACAGCTTTTAAAGAATGCTTAAAATTCCTTCAGCTGAGCCTCAGGCTAAATGTGAATTTTTTAAGAAAGTAAACAAACATCAGATTCCCACCTGGGAATTCGTGAGGAATGAGCAGTTCACAGCTTGGTTTCAAAGTAATGGCTCAGCCGGCTTTGGCAGAAGCTGGAACGGGCAGGCTGGGCTGACGCAGAGGAGAGACTTTTTTCCTCCAGGTAAATAACTGTTCCATAGCCGAGTAAGGCGGTACCCAGAGCAGGTGCCTCCGGGGCCCACGCACTCAGGCCTCCGGCAGCAGAAGGAAGAGCTGGGGGAAGCCCAGGCCCTGCACGCTCCGGGTCGACGCCCCAACTCGGTGCATGCTGCTATAGGGCTGCCCCTTTTCCACAGCAGGAGTTAAACTTACATAATTGGTTATTTTCTTATTTTCCTGGATAATTCGAGACTTTAGAGCAGCAGTTCTCAACCTTCACTGCACACAGGACACAGCTGGAGGATTCAAAAGTGCAAATGCCCGATCTCGGTCCCAGGGGTCCCAGTGCGGTTGGTCTGGGCGCGCCTGGCTTCAGCGCTCCAGCTCCGACGTGCAGCCCAGGCTGAGAAGTCCTTTGCCGAGAAAATTCACAGGACGCCAGCACCAGCCAAAGGTGAGAGCCTGGAAGGAGAGGAGGAGGGGCGGAGCGGGGAGGTGGGAGGAACACGCTTCACCAAAGACGGAAACACCTGAGACCAAATCCCTGGAGGAACATTAGAAAATCTCCCAGGTGCGCTTCATGCTCGAGAAGAGCATAATAGGAGCAGAAATACACTAAGAATAGTCATTCAAAGGCAAGATTATAAAACAAGGAAATAAGATGAAAATGGAAATTGCAGAGTCCAGGAAACAAATTGACCCAAAACACCATCATTACAGAAATAATATAGAAAGTCGAAACATCGAGGAGGAGAATACACACCTCCTCCTGCACAGAATCAGGAACATGGGGAAAGGCTGCGATCACCAAGCTGGGGCCGGGGCCAACACAGCAGGGGGGACAGGGGTGAGAGAGATGCTGGACCCAAGGACAGCGACAGTCAGACACAGGAGACTGGCTCCCCAGCCCTGGGGGCCCACCTGGGGAACCACTGCCGTCCAGGGTCAAACGGAGAGATGAATAGAAGAAATCTCTCGTGACTGTACAGCTCACAACCTCACACCGTGTTTGAGGATAAATTATACAGAAGAATGTAGGAGTCATATCCTGACTTTCGAGGCTAAAGAAATGAATCTCAGGCCATCTGGATAGATAAGGAACTCACCACCAAGACTGAAAACAATCAGACCAGCCCCGTGTCCACCCGCGGCTGCCCGCAAGAGACCCCAGGCTGATCGCGCCAGCCGGGCCGACCATCAGTGAGCAGCCGAGAAGCAGACACTCGCCAGCTTGAAGAGCTCAGGGGATGCGCAACAGCACGAGCCTTCCGGGAAGACCTACTCAGCGTCCAGGTCCAGTCGACAGGAAGGACAGTGGAGAGGTCTTCCCACGACGTCGCCCTGGGGACAGGGGACAATGGGGACACTCCAGAGCACTGAGGTGAGGGAGGGATGCTCCCCCAGGTGCAGAGACAGCGCGCCCACCTCCCTGCACCTTGGGGGATACGGTAACTGGATTCTTCTAGGGAAAGAAATAAGTGGCAACAAATCCAGCCAAGCAGGAAATGAACGGAAATAACCCAGAAAGGAGAAGCCTTCGCTAACGCACCGGTGGCAAGAGGCAGGTCCATGAAATGCGATCAAAGGTCACAACACGGAGGTGCGTGACATCAGCGTTGACGATGCCACATAGTAACACAAAAAACTGAAGGCAGGGCAGGGGGAAGAGAGCGTGGGAATGCCTGTTTCTTTATCTTCGCTAGTGAGAATCAAAAATCGATGGGGAACTGAAAACATGCAGCTTAAACAACATGCCGCCAACCTGACCGTTTCTCACAATTTTCTCACAATTATTTTGCAGAACCGGGGAGGCGTCTTTGTGTCTCTAGTATCTCCCTTAACTAGGAACATTCATCTGCGGTTCAGCAGTCCCTTTGGCCTTGCTTTCATTT
>CAUYSK010113184.1:0-21132 GCA_963575035.1 Avahi laniger | reverse complement strand
AGTAAAATGTGGTATATGTATACCATGGAGTACTATTCAGCTTTAAGAAACAATGGTGATATAGCACCTCTTGTATTCTCCTGGATAGAGCTGGAACCCATTCTTCTAAGTGAAGCATCCCCAAGAATGGAAAAACAAGCACCGCATGTACTCACCATCAAATTGGTATTAACTGATCAACACTTAAGTACACATATAAGAATAACATTTATTGGATGTTGGGCAGGGGTAGGTTGGAGGTGGGAGGAGGGGACGGGCATATGAACAAACAATGAGTGCAATGCTCACCACCCGGGGGATGGCCACGCTTGAAGCTCGAACTTGGTGGGGAGGTAAGGGCAACTTACGTAACCTAAACATCTGTATCCCCTAATATACTGAAATAAAAAATAAAAGATAAATAAAAATTCAATTAGTTCAATTGACAATGGATAGATGAAGTGCCATTATTTAAGTTCACAGTAGGTTGATATTATATATACATATATATAATATACACACACATATACATATGTGGATAATTTTTAAATTATGCTGTACAACTAACTCAAATATATTTATATACTCTTCATATGCTTTGAATGTAAAATTATGCAAATATTCATAACAGACATACTGTTATCTGGAGGAATAACAATTGATATGAATATTTTATTTTCCAGGATGTAAAATCTGCTGAGGAAATTCATGTCTAAATACAAAGATATCATAAAATAAAATTTTAATTTTAAAGAATAAAGCCCACTTGATCATGGTGGATTATTTTCTTAATAAGCACCTGAATTCGGTTAGCTAGAATTTTGTTGAGAATTTTTGCATCTATATTCATAAGAGAGACACCTGCACTCGAATGTTCATAGCAGCGCAATTCACAATTGCAAAGATGTGGAAACAACCCAAGTGTCCATCAATACATGAGTGGATTAATAAACTGTGGTATATGTATACCATGGAGTACTATTCAGCTTTAAGAAAGAATGGTGACGTAACACCTCTTATATACTCCTGGAAAGGGCTGGAACACATTCTACTAAGCAAGGTATCCCAAGAATGGAAAAAAAAGCACCACATGTACTCACCGTCAAATTGGTATTAACGGATCAACACATAAGTGCATATATAAGAATAACATCTATTAGATGTTGGGCAGGGGGAGGGGGGAGGAGGGAGGAGGGGGCGGGTATATGCATACACAAAGAGTGCAATGTGCACCACGCAATAGGATGGACATATTTGAACTTGGACTGAGGTGGGGGGGGGGCAAGGGCAACACACGTAACCTAGACATCTGTACCCCCATATTATGCTGAAATAAAAAAAATATTTTACAAGATTGAGTTCAAAAAGGATAAAAGCTGGCAATATGTTAATGTACACTGTTTAATGTATCCCTTTTAAAATTAGGTGTCATCGGTCTTTGAATTTATTTTATCTCTTAGTTGGAAATTTTTTGTAAAGTAACTTATCAAATTTTTAATGGAATTATAACTTTACTTTTTGATTAAAAATACTTTCTAGTCATTAAATTTTCTGATCAATGTAATGCATTTTAAACGTATACTTTACTGTATATTTCTACAGTTATTCATCACCATATGGAGCTTGTAACAATACTTTCTGTTGAATTTTATTGAATGTTTGAGGCTAATATAGTTTTATTTCCCTCTTTTGGATAATTTGTGTGTCACAAAATAAGATATTTGCAGAGCATAATTTTCAGAATATATCCATACAATCTAAATATATCCATACAATAATATATATCTATATACATTTAAAATATAACACAGAGAAAGATGACCAAATCTTAAGTGTACATTTCCATGAATTATCCAAATTAAGAAACAAGAAACACCACTCAGGTCCAGAAATAACCAGAATAAAAAGAAGTTGTCCTGATATCCCTGCCAGATCCTTATGTCCTTCTTCCTCACAAAGGTGGAAAAGTTTCCTGACTTCCAATGCATTGATTTGCTATATTTTTTTAGGTTTATATTGACAAGAGTCACACAGAATTGTCTCTGGCCTCTTTCATTTAAAATTATAAATAATTATGAGATTTATCTATGTGTTCTGTTATAGTTCATTTTGAACGTAGCACATTATACTATAGTATACATTATATACAACATTATACTACATGTATGAGTATATCACAATGTATTTATCAATTTCACCATAGATGGACTTTAAGGTTTTTTTTAGTGTTTTTTTTTTAATTTTGACATTAATTTTTTTCAGCATAGAGCTATTTATTATGAATGCTTTAAATATCTGATTTTCTGTCTTTTGCCACACATGTAAATGCAATTCTTTTGGACTTATTCTTGGGAATGGAATCACAAGATTATAATGTATGTATGTTTCCAACATTAATAGCTAATGTAGAACATTTCCAAAATAGCGTTCCGATTTATATTTCCATGAATAGTTCATGTGAGCACCCATCCCTCTACTTTTTTGCTAACACTGAACTTGTTCATATGTGCCATTTATGTCACTCTAGAGAATGTGTTGTAGCTCATTACAGTATACATTTCATTTGCCTGAATTTTACTAAGATTGAGGAATTTCCATAAAGTTATTGACCTTTAGAAATTAATTCTCTGTTGTAAAATACTTGCTCAAGCCTCCTTCTCAGTTTTCTATTGTGTTGCCTTTTTTTTTCTGAGTGTAGTAATGTACCTAATATAGGAAAACACATATACATACACAAAAGTAACAGACTATTATATATATATTATAAATATTGTGTCTTCTATGTACGTTGACTTCATTCTTTTAATGGTGTATTTTGATAAATAAATTCATTAATTTTACTATATTCTTATTTAGCCATTATTTTTTCTTTATGGTCAGTACATTTTGTATTCTGTTTAAAAATCATTTGTCAAAACCAAGGTAATAAAGATACTTTCTTCAATTTTATTCCAGAAGTTTTATTATTTTGCTTTTCAGATTTAAATATGCAATCACCTGGAATGATATTTTTATTCAGTTCTCATCCATTTTAAGCAGTAGAGTTCCCCAGTACTTCCTCTATGCTTCACAGGAAACAGTTCATTAGGAATTTTGTAGTGCTCTCCATTAATCAAGTATCATCTGAATCGTATATTCAAACAGTTTTATTCCATATTTCCCTAGCATCTAGAAAGTTTTTATAATCTTCTTAACTTTTGTTTTTCCAGAATTCAAAAATGGAACATTGGTAGTGAATAAAAACAAATAAGCAGGGAATATATACGTGTGTGTGCATGTTTGTATTGGATGATTATTCTTTTGTAATTATAACCAGTCAAAAGAATTCCCTCGGTCATGTATTCATTCTGGAACTCTTTAAATTTGATTATTTGAAGTGGTCTCCAATTACTTTATTTTCCATAACCTACAATGTAGGTCACAAAATATGTGAGTGGACACTGCATCATGATGAATTACAAAACAAAACTCAAACCAAAAGGGCAGTGTTCTCATGTAAATAGGGAGAAAACTTTGTTTGCTTTATTTATTAGGTGAAACCAAAAGTTTTGCTGGTAATAAAAATGATCTTTGTAGAATTATGCAGTCATTAGGAGTGCTATAAAGGAACTGTTGTCAATAAAAATCGTGATTATTACAACATTTTGTTTCATTTCTGTGGTAATTGGTTATTATCATTATTTATTACTTTATTTTATGGTTATTGCTTATAATTTCAGACTTTAAATACTGAAAGCATAAACAGTGCTAATTTAATTACAATATTGGATTTTTAAAAACTGCATACAGTGTTAAGATTATTAAATATATTTCAAATTATTTTTTAATTATAATTTGCATTTTGCCTGATTTGTTCATCCTAGTTTTGAACAAATTGATATGTTTGTAGTCTTGAAAATTGTCATACAAAAATGATTGTTATTCTCATGAGGCTTGTTTTAGAAACTAAACTTCATGCTCTTGTAGTTAAATAAGGAAACATAACACTGTGATAAAGGAGAGAATTCTTAATAAATTATATATAGATTATTAATAAATTATATATAGATTACTTAAAGGCATCTTTTAAGAAAGATCTAAAAACTATTAAAATATCACATAATATGAGACAGTATAAGAAAAGTGTGGTATTTATCTACTCCTCCATTTGTTTTCATTTTGATAAGACATAGGATCTCTATAAAATTTCAGATATTATATAATGGTATATTATTTATCTCAAACATTGCTGATTCTGTTCGACCTTGTACTTTATCAAAGCAGCAGGGATTTGTGTTATTAAAACATTGATAGATTTCATGAATGGGAAGAAATAATGCCATTTGAACAACTAAAAATTAGTAGAGGAAAAATATTAAAATGGATAGAATTAAAAGTATTTTAAAGGTCTTCTTGCATATCTTAATGAGAGTCACCACACAAGAATATGATTAATGTGGCAACATTCTCTTGCAACAACACCCTTAGATGATCAGAGATAGAAAGCATTCCTATGTGGAGTATAAAGGACAATACTCACCATGTACACATGTACACGTACATGTATATATATATATATATATGCACACACCTACAGAGTATGATGATTCAGATCCATAAAAAGCAAAGCGGAGATATTTTCATAGACACAGAAATGTAACTGAATGTCTTTACTTAGATTCCATGGGAAAAATTGAGGAAAAGATTTCTATACTAAAAGTTTATTGAGGAATGCTATCAAGAAAACATCTGTGAGAGAGTAAGGGAAGCAGGAATGAGAAGTGAAAGAACTGACCACTCAGCTGATTCCACTGGGAGCTCAGAAACTGGGATAACCCTTCAGAATCACTGCCCATTGGGGCATCAAGGGATTCTTAGAACCACCATGTAGAATAGTCACTGGATGTGGGATGCTGATGGTGAGAGTGTGTAAACTTACACAAGGCAGTTCTCTAAGGGCAAAGGAAATTTCCAGGAAGACTCCACTCTGAGCTGTCAATAACCAATCCTTCCAGAAACTGGAGAAATAAGGGCTCGAGTCCTGAAAAGAGAAGCTGGTAGTAAATTATCACATGTACTTCAATCTACTGGGTTATGAGGATGATATATATCTCAAAAAAGTCTCAAAGGTGACATTGGCAAGATGGATAACTAGGAAGCTCCATACCACAGTTCCTCCAAAGAGACATCAAGTTAACAACAATATCAAGACCAGAATATCTCTGTGAGAATCTAGAGAACAGTTGAGAGCTACAGCACCCAGGCCACTGTAAATCCAAGAAAAGATTCAGCAAAAAGAAAATTCAGGATGTTTCATGTATCTGTCTGTGCCCATCCTTCTATTTGGCATGGCACTTGCAACCAGGAGGAAACTGCTCATACTGGGCTTCTCACTCAACACAAAAACAAAAGATTGGTCAGTACATATATAAATATTTGCAAATCATATGTCTGACAATTGGTTAATATAGTAAATACATAAGGAGCTCACACAACTCAACAGCAAAAAATCAAATAACCCAATTTTAAAAATTGGTAAAGGACTAAGGAGACTTTACTAAAAAAAAAAAAAAGAAAAAGAAAAGACCAAAAAATGCCCAGCTTAAAATTATTAATCACCAGGAAAATGTAAATAAAAAATGTATGAGGTAGTACATATACACATTAAAATGGTTATTATCAAAAGACAAAAGATAAGTGTTGGTGAGAATGTGGGGAAACTAAACTCTTGTACGCTGTTAATGGGAAGGTAAATTGGAAAAGCCATTGTGGAAAACAGTCTGGAAGTTCCCTCCAATATTGAAAATAGAACTACCGTAAGATCCAACAATCCCACTTATGGATATATATCAAAGGAAATGCTATCAGTAAGTTGAAGAGATATCTGCACTCCCATATTTATTGTAGCATCATCCACAATAGCCAAGATATTAAAACAACTTAAATGTCCATTGATAGGTGAGTGGATAAAGAAAATATATACACATATACATAAATCATAAATACATACAACAAAATTGTATCTTACAATTGTATATTACATACATATATACAATGAAATATTATTTAGCCTTAAATAAAAAGAAATCTACCATTTGCAACAACATACATAGACATGAAAGACATACTAAGTTAAATTAGCCAGACACTGAAACACAAACATTGCATGATCTCACTTATATGTGGAGTTTAAAATATTTAATATTGATATGTTTAAAAAAATTCTTGGGGTGGGATCCAGACATCAATATATTTAAAGCTCCTCAAACAAAAGCCATATACAGCCAAGGGCAGGAAACTTGATCTAGCAAGTGGCTCTGAACTTCCTTTTTTGTAAATTTATCATAATAATACCTGCTCTGTTACTTATAATACATGAGAAAGGGGTTTTCAGACATCAAAGAGTAACCAAAAAAAAAAAAAATTCAAGTTTTAAAGTAAAATATTAGTGGTAGAATCTAGGTGTTAGGTATATGGATTTTCTCTATTAAATTCTTTCAACTTCCCTATATGTTTGAAAATAAATATTTCTCATTTAAAAATACGGTTTTTCTGTGTTTCAAAAAAATTCTCAAAAAGATAGAAATCATTTTATGACATTTAATAAAAGAAAATATTCTTAATCATATGAAATGGTAAAGAGTATTCTTGGTCCTAATTATTTTCCTCCCCTTTCAGTAAGAGTATTGTGTTTATTTGCTTTAGGAACATCAGGATTGGCCATGTGGTGATTTCATTCCCAAGAATGTCATATGCCTGACAGTTCTGAGACTTTTATTGGCTCTTATTTGCCATGGCTTTTATTGATCATTAGACCATCTTTCCCCAGGCTGGAGTTGCTTTGTCAGCCTTGATCCTTGAACGAAAAGAAGAGCTTGAGGTGACTCATGAGAATATGGAAGAACAACAAAAAATTAAAACATTATTTATAAAAGCAACTAAGGTGTAGGTTTCTTTTATTAATGCAATATAACATAGAAAAGCTAATTAGCATAGTTTGAAATCTATTAAAAGCAAAAGTGTTTAGAACAAAGAAAATCTGCCTGATGAAGAAAAAATAAGCTAACACCTAAAGAAACTAATTTGTACAGGGAGTTTCAGAAAGACCTAGTTTAAAAAATATAAACAAATTATGGAATGAAGGCATATAATTAATTATACAGTTGACTCATAAACAACATGGGTTTGAACTGTGCAGATCCACTTAATAATATGGAAATCTTTTTCAATAAATATATTCAAAAATTTTTGGAGATTTGCTATAATTTGAAAAAAACTTGCAGAGGAACTGTATAGCTTAGAAATATCAAAAAAATTAAGAAAAAACTAAGTATATCTTGAATGCATAAAATATATAGATACAAGTCTGTTTTGTTATTTACTACATTAGCATATACACAAATCTATTATAAAAAGTTAAAATTTATCAAAACTTGCACAAATGCTTACAGACTATACGTGGTGCTATTTGTAGTCAAGAGAAACTAAACAAATGTAAAGATGCAGTATTAAATCATAACAGCATAAAATTAACTGTAGTATATACCATACCACTGTCATAATTTTTAGCCACTTCTTATTGCTATAGCAATGAGCTCAAGTGTTATGAGTAATTGCTTAAAACTCCATGTGAACTGTATAAACCTCTGCTTAAGCTGTTCATCATCTCTCTAGCAAATTGTGTATTGCAGTAAAAAGTGATCTCTTGTGGTTCTTGCATATCTCTCATTGTGTTTAGTACAATATGTAAACCTTGAATCATACCGTGGGACCCATATGACGTGCCACTAGTGATGTTGGAAGTGCTCCCAAGAAGCAGAGAAAAGTCATGACATTATAGAAGAAAGTTGAATTGCTTGATATTTACTGTAGATTGAGGTCTGCAGCTGTGGTTGCCCACATTTCAGACAGACGATTCATCTTGTAAACAGAAGTAAACTTGCAGTATCAATAGGTGTAATACAGTATCGTGAATGCATTTTCTCTTCCTTATTATTTTCTTAATAGCATTTTCTTTTCTCTAGCTTACTTCATTATAAGAATACAGTATATAATACAGTATATAATACATATAACATTCGAAATATGTGTTGACTATTATCGGTTAGGCTTCTGGTCAACATAGGTTATTAGTGGTTAAGTGGGAAAGTCAAAAGATATGCATGGATTTTCAACTCCATAGGAGGTCTGCACACCTAAGCCTCCTGTTGTTCCAGGGTCAGCTGTACTCTTACGTTATATTTGTGGCTTCCTGCATTTAACAGCATGTCTTTTGGGTCACACATATTATCCCAAGTAAAACCTACCATTTTTTCTGCAAGATTCATAGCATTCCATTTTGAAGCTGTATTGTACTTTATTTAATCAGTTTTCTATTTTAGAACAAGTTTTAATCTAAATTTTATCTATATTAACAATGCTGCAATGAAAATCTTTGTAAAATCTCCATCACTCTACTCGATAAACTTAACTTTATTCTTTATTAATGACTACATTTTCAAGTTTGCTCCTCGAGCTCATCACTTCTCCACACTATGTACACTTGTGTGTACATACACTTGTGTGTACACTTGTACGGGTCCTGTAGTTTCTCAGTCAGACTCAAGCAGTAAAATGTCTTCCAATCATTTATGGTAAGACATCCTAATAAATGTCATATCAATGTAATAGATTTTCATTTGTTTTTTATCTCCAGTTTGGACCTGCCCCAACTGGAAAATCTACAGTGAAGTAGATAACAAGACAAGCTTGTCTGTCTTTCGCTCTCTTAGTTTTCCTTTCAATAACTGCAATTTTGGGCTTTTCTAGGTTTGGGGTATTGACTAAAGAAGGAAAGAAAAAGCATGAGAAATATCTTATTTGACAGGTAGAAAAAAATTGCAAGAATTTCGGCTGGCAAAATTTTAATCTGAGGCTGTTGACCTCCGGATGGAGTAGAATCCAATGCTGATTCTTTGTCTCTTTACCATGATATTCTGGGTTTTTTAAAGGGTCCCTTACCTCATCTTTCATCTGCAATATACTTGCCATGGACAAGTATATGTCATCTCCAACAGACAACATAACAACCTCCCATCCCTTTCAGAATTCCTGTAGCATACCCCTTTATAAATATCCAGAAGTATTCTTATGGAGTTAATATCTGTACCATGGGAAAAATAGCGCCCTTCTGGAATTGTAGCCCTAGCACACTCCTGTCCCTGTGCTAAACCATAGGCAGGGGCAGCTATAATGAAAGCATCTCCCTCTGCACTATATGTTTTAAACTACAGAGTAAACTTGTCAAGCAATCTTTGAAGTTTTTTGAAGACCCCACCATTTAGCTTGAGAAAGTTAGTGACTATTTCCTTCCCTTCCCACATAGAGAAAATGTGGAATAAAGCAGTGTATTGAAATCTTCTCAAATTCTCTCTGTAATTATCCTTATTACTGTCCTCCTGAATCACTCAATGGAAACTCACCATGTTCCTATATAGCCCAGAAAGGTGGGACAGTCTAACCCTCAGAAAGCTGAATTTAGGACATCAGGATCATGTTAACTTGGTACAGAAAAAAGGAAAATATGAAAAAAAAAAAACCTTCAAACATTTAACCTATTTAACCTATTGGTCATAACTCTACAGTTATATGTGATCTGTATTTAGAGTGTATCCACAGAGGTGTAATTGTTTTGTCAAAGAGAATGTGCACTGTTAAAGTTATTGTCTTAATACCCTCCAAAGAGTCCACATCCATTTCTATTACCACAAAGAGCTTGAAATTACTTGTTGACCCAGACACAAGTTCTCTCAATTTATTAGGGATTCTAATTTTTCCCTTTGGATAGATGGAAACACTGCAACATGTTTTTTAAATTATTATTTTTTTAAATTAGCATGTCTTTTCATTTGTTAATGTCTTTTTATATATCTTGTTTGAGTTTTTATATAAAATATGTGATGCTTCATCTATTTGCAGGTTATTTTGCAGACACTATAATAGCATTTTCAATATACATTAAATTTCTCTGGATTTATTGTCAGAGTGATTAACAGCAGTGTAATTTGATCAATGATAAAGAGATTACAGTATTACAGACTATGATTTAATTCACTAATAACTATCTTAATAATTAAGTTGTTTAAGGGAAAAATCTGAACATCATCTTTGACTTATTCCTCTTCACACTAAGGATCTTTGCTACATGTTCACTTTTCTTCATTCCCAAGGCATATCATATGCTTTAGAATTTTGCACAAATTTTGAATCAGGAGTTCCACATCCAGAAAGTAATAAAACATGTGTCCCATGATCTATATACAGAAAAGCTTGTTGTATAAAGCCTATCAAGCAATTCAGGAAGATTTTGTAAATTAATTAACTTCCATAAGATTCAGTGATATATAATCATGCTATAAGAGGCATTTTATTAATTTTAAATACTCATTTTTAAATATAAAGTGAAAAATATTTTAAAAAAGTGGAACATTATACCATTTGCCAAATGACATTTTTCTACACATGTGCATGAATATATATATAAAGTATGCAATTACACGTGCATAAATCTACTTCGTAGCATGTAGAATCTGTATGCCACATATATAATTTATATAATTATATATGCATCTATATACATAGGACTAAAACTAGATTTATATGCACATATAATTTAACTGTAGTAGCTGATATATTTTCGTTTTAAATAATAGGATTATAAATTTTTTTATTGTGGTTGTTCTTTAAGTATTCTCTATTGACCACCCAATTTTCACATTGGAAAATAATTATATGTGATTTGAATATATATGAACAAAAATATGTATAACAATTAGGGTGAATGAGGATAAAAATAAAATTAAAACATTAATGCGAGTAAAAATAATAGCTTGTGATATTATATAGGAGAAATGATACATATACTATTATACATATGCTAGAGATAAATTACAAATTTGATCCTTCTTTAAATATCAAAGCACTAATAGTCAATAAAGGAATTACTAAACTAGCAGTTCAGAGAAAGCACAGGTTTTTCAGGCTGTGAAAGTTGAATCTCCTTTTCTCTTTTTGTCCACTTAGAGAGGATCCTGGAAAGTGTAGCATTGCTTCTTATGAACAGTGACAGGTATTATTATTAGACTGTCTGCCTAATATTTTCCATGACAATGGAATAATGATATAAAATTTAACATTGAAAACATAAAAAAAAATGACCAATATGATGAACTACCTCCAAGACAAAAAACATATATATTTTTGAGGAAGAAGGATAAAAAAAGGAATGATTTAAAATAGATGTCAAAGCTCAGTGATTCTCCAATATAAAGTTTGATCTTGATTATATCTTTAAAAGGTTAACATCCCCTGTGGGAGGCTCCCATTTTGGGTAAAAACATTCTATTTTAGAATTACCCATGGTGAAAACCTACATGTGCCCTAAAGAAAAACTATTTCTGAGATATTTAAGTAAGCCATTATTTGGAGAAATCTTCAAAATAGACTGTTTCTTGAAGGTACACGGAACATTCAGAAAGACTATTTTAACTGCCTCTTTACAAATCTACCATGAAATAATACAGTCTATAAAAAAGATCCTGGAGCAAAACTTAGAACTATGGAGGAGAATGTGTGTATTGTTTAACCAGCAGCTATAAATTTAATGTGATAACATTATTATCACAAAGAATTTTATTGATTATTTTCCAAGTTACTTATCTACACATTTATTGTGTCAGTTCCCAAATTTATTTGACCCTGAATTCCAGTAAGAACATATTAATTAACTGCTATTTAAAATAGAAGTAAAGAAACATGATTTAGTTTGAAGAAAAGATTTAACTGAATAAAAGAATTGTGCTGATATTTAAATGCTTTATTTTTGCCTGATTTTGAAAAATGTTGCATAATTTGAAATGTATTTTATCAACATGTGCAGCTTGACTCTTTTTGAAACAAAATTTCAGGTTACATTCCACTCCATTGTATATTTATTACTCTAAATGGATTCTTCACTTGATTTGTATGAATGCCACTAAAATACATGGATTCTTATAAGTTTTGTTTTGTTTTATTTTTTAAACACAAAATGACTGTCACCATACCAGACATATAATAATTAAGCTAGGAAATACCCTGTAGTGACATTCTTCTTTTCTATTTTATAACAAGGAATTGAAAACATTAAGATGGAAGCTGTGTTGAGAATGTGGCTTATAAAGAGAGTACTTCATTTCTTAGCTTACATTTGCCTTTGTGTTTGAATCTGTGGGTGGTTAAATCTGAATCTGAAGGCAATTGAATTCCTGATAATCACAACTCTCAGTTCCTTCCCTTCATGCAGATTCTGGGAGAGAGGTGAGTTGTAGGATGCTAGTAATGTGTTTATATGGTGATACTTCTTTCATCTATACACTTACGTTTTCTGTAATTTCTGCATATGTCTTATATTAAAAAGAAAAAGAAATCTGTAATATTAATATATGCTCTTTTTGCTGAATCCAATGATCTAGACTTGATTTCAGTGTTTGATGCCTAATAAGAGCCTTTATCTGTATTACATGGTTTTTGGACCATCCTTTGGGTATTGGAGTTTAAGAGAGCTATTTAAATAACACCCCTTGTATCAACTAGCTTTTGCTACAAAAATACGGCACACTACAGTGTGGCTGAAACTACAATAATTTATTTTCAAGGATCTACAGATCAGTTGGGAATGGTCTAGGATGGGTTCAGCTGGGTGACTCTACTTTGCACTTGTTTTGGCTAGATTTGCTGGGGAAGGTCATTTTCCACGTGTGTCCATGACAGAGCCCAAATTGAAAGAACAGCAGCTGCGAAGGGAAGCATGCTTTGGCAAAATGCAATCCTACTAAGGCCTGGGCTTGGAACTAGTACATGGCTACTTCCTCCCAATTCATTCAGCCAAGGAATACTCTTTTCTCCTCACTAGAATTCTGAGTAACCTGAAAAAAAAGAAAGATAAAAAATCGAACAGTTGAAGAAGTAATAATTGAAGTGCAAACTTTAGATATGGACTAAATTAGCTTAGATATGGATTAGTCATGTTTCACCCCTTTATTAGGCTAGCTTAATTCACATGTTTCTAGTATCACTAAGAAATAGAAGACACCCCTTAGTAAATTCCAATAAAATTACTACATGGTTAATGCTGAGTGACACATACCCAATTTGTTCACATAACTCACCAATAAGGTTAACTACTCTTTTTAAATTAGGGGTGGACCAAGAAGAAAATATAGGGAATGGAAAAGGAGTGTTAAAATAAAATTATCAAATTTAATAAATTATAATAAAAACAAAAATGTGTAAAAAGGAATTAACATAGGTGAACTTTAAAAAGAAAAAAATAAATAATAAATAAAAGAACAAAAATATCTGAATGATCAGTAAAATTTTAAGTCCCTGATACAAAGACTATGTCACGGTGAGGGATCATGAATACATCTCACTCATAACATACAGCACAGATATAAAATAGATTGATTGTTATTCTTACAGTCATAGAATAGTGTCCATAATCCTTTTATCTTGATATGACAAAAGAAGTGTGCTTCTTCTTGAAAGAGCTTCACTGAATCCAACTCAACTAAATATTTCATAAATCATACCTCCATAATGCTCAATATGTTTATAGAAAAGGAGCCATCAATGTCTATGTGAATATGTACCGATGGAAGTTCATTTACTGAGGGGCTGATATGATTGGTCTTATTTTTAAGGGTGCTTAATAGTAATTAGAAATGAGGTTCCAGGGAATTTATTTCATTCTCAAAGTAAAATAGAGAAAGAAAAATATATAAGTGAGAAAGTAAATTCAAATACATATGAAGAATATTAATTTAATATATATAAACATATATACATACACACACAGACTAAACATTCTTCTTCCAGTTTGGAAAAAGAGATCCATAAGGGAATGCCACTATAACTCTCATAATAAGAAAAATGTGAATAATTTTTAAAATTATAACAATTTAAGTCCACAGAGAGTTGCATTCTCAAGGCAACCTTACAAACTGAATGCCAACGGGTAATAAATTGCTTCAAGGAGAGATAGGTTATAATATTTCTTTAGTTTTAGTAGAGCATGAGAAAAAGTAGAAGCCAGAAAAATGGGTAAATAAAAAGAACAGGAGTCAAAATTTTTTCAAAGGCTGAGCAAGGTCTAGTATGGCAATTAGAATTGCAAAGTACGTCAGATACAGGAGAGTATGCACCCACCTGCCAGGAATTTCCATAGGCTTTTACAGCATCCTAATGAGAACTACCTGGTTCAGGAAAAAAGGTCCAAATGACCCCATCTGCAGTAACGGTATTCAGGAATTTCCAGTATTTGGGGGTAGAGACAATATACCTCAAAAAGAAACACATCTAAAATCTAAGCCCTGCTTGTATGCAAGGTGGAGATTGACTGCCGCTGATGGACAGGCATGGAACCTGCTTGCACACTTGCCCCCACCTGATACCAACCAAATGTGAGCTGCCTCTGGAGAAGGGTAGAAAACTTACTCCACTGCAACTTTTTTTATTAACACTATATTACAGGAATCTATTGCTTGTGTAGTAGAAGCAAAAGTGCTCATGCCCCAAGTCCCTGCTAAAGCAAGGCAGAGTTCAGCTGCCACAAGTAGAAAGGACACGAAAGCAATTTGTGCTGTGGGCCGGTAGGCAGTCCATATCCTGGAGCTCATTCCATCCCTCACTCTGTTTTTGACAGGTCTTTGAGCACATAAATATTTTTGTTTACATATTTAAAAGGCTAGCATATATGACAAAAACTTAAAATATTTACTATCTTGTTCTTTATAGAAAATGTTTTATAATCCTGTTCTAGAGCCTATAATGAATACTAAGCATTTGTTGTCTGCCACTGTGGACTGGGGAGGAGTGTGAAGTGTTACCCCTGCATCGTGGGTACATGGTGCCCACCCAAGACTGACATGAAAAAGAGAGCTGAGAAACCCAACATATATAGGTCAAAAATGAGTCTGAATAAATTTAAGAATATTAAAATCATATTAAGGATCTTTACCAATTTCAATGCCATGAAACTAAAAATCAATAATAGGTGGAAATTTAAATATTCAGAAATATGTGGAAAATAAACAATACACTCCTGAACAAGTGGCTCAAAGAAGAAATTAAAAAGAAAATTAAGAAAATATCTTGAGACAAATGAAAATGGAAGTACAACATGTCAAAACTAATAGGATGCAGCAAAAGCAGTTCTGAGAATAGACTTTATAGTGATAAATTCCTACATTAAGAAAAAAGGAACATCTCAAATAATCTAACTTTCACCTCAAGGAACCAATTGAAAAAAAAAAAAAAAAGGAAGCCCAAGGTTAACAGAAGAAAAAAAAATAACAAACGCCAGGGCAAATATAAATAAAATTGGGATATAAAAACAATAGGAATAATCAACATAACTAAGAGTTAGTTTTTTGAAAAGATAAAATCAACAAACTTTTAGTTAACAAGAATGAGAGAGAACTCAGATAAACAGAATTATTAACAAAACAGGAAACATTACAACTCATACAGCAGAACTACAAAGGATCATAAAAGACTGTCGATAACAATTAGATGCCAACGAATTGGATACCCTAGAAGCAATGGTAAAATTCCTAGAAACATACAGACTACCAAGACTGAATCATGAAGAAAGAGAAAATCGGAACAATCTAATAATGAATGGGGAGATTGAATCAATAATCAAATACCTCTCAACAATAACAACAACAAAAAGTCCAGGACCTGATGGCTTCTAGACTGAATTCTACCAAACATTTAAAGAAGAACTAATACCAATTCTTCTCAAACTCTTCCAAAAAATTTGAAGGGAGGGAACATTTTTAAAGTCATTCTAGAAGCCCAGCATTACTCTGACACAAAATCCAGACAAGGACACTACAAGAAAAGAAAATTACAGGCCAACATCTCTGATGAACATAGATGTAAAGATTTTCAACAGATTACTAGCAAACGGAATTAATCAGCACATTAAAAGGATCATGCACTATGATCAACTAGAGTTTATTCATGTATTGCAAGGAAGGTTCAAGATGTGCAAATAAATAAATGTGATATACTATATTAATAGAATGAAGGAAAAAAATCATATAATTATCTCACTAGCTGCAGAAAAAGCATTTGACAAAATTTAACATCTTTCATTATAAAAACTTTTAACAAATTATGTGTAGAGAAATATATCTCCACACAATGAAGATTTATGAATATTTGAAACCCAACCATTTAAATCTCCTTTCTAGGAGACAAAGGAGAAGATTCCTTTCTGAAGGAAAGATATCACTGAAGATTCTGTTTAGTGGAGGAACTAAATCTGTCAGAACAGGTCCAAAGAAAATACAGTATAGATAAAGCGAAAGAGGAGAGCAAAAGAAAAAAGAAAGAGAAAATTGTATTTTAGGCATTCATATGAAGACAATGTCACTTATAAGAAAGAGAATGTTGAGTTTTCAGCAGGCATTCTGACAGCATTGTCTAATTCCAGTGGATAATAGAAAATATAGACATTTAATATACTCAAGGGAATACAATTTGAGCTAAAGATTTATATTCAGTAAAACCTGACTTCAAATATAAAAACTAGGAAAAGATGTTAGTAACATAAAATAACTCAGATAACATAAAAGTGGAACTTTTCTTAAGAATCTGCTAGAAGTTTCAGACAGACACAATAAATGAAGAAATAGTAAAATAATGGTGGAGAATATTAAATATATTTTACCTATGGAACCAAGACAAAGTAATGGCCATTATGGAGACAGAATAGTATATAATGGACATATTTTCTCCTAATGTATGTATAAAAACTGGAGTGATGTGTGAGAATGACTTATGAAAAGTCAAATAAGATTTCTAAGAGCCTTAAAGAAGTATTAACTAAGAATAATATTAATTTAAATGACATGCTGAAGGTGAAGGCAGGGAAAGAGAAGAGGTTCCTAGTTAATTTTAATATTATTCTTAATGGGAAAATAATGGAAAATAGGTTTCTCATCAAAAACTACCAGATAAGACTAAAAATATTACCTTTGAGATAGTAGTACAAAGGTAACAAAATAAGAAAATTAAAAACATTTATAGGAAAAAATTATTGATTACATAAGTGTGTGTGTGTTTGTGTATATAGAGGAGTGAAATATTTTTGCATAGGTAGGAAATCTTTATATCAGAATAGAAGATTAAAGCACAAAAAATCTAATTTCTTCCTTTGTTTATTTATAAACTTAATATAATTCTAACAAAATAGTATGAGACTTTTTTTACCTATCAGATGATCAATATCCAAAGTTTCATGACATATTCTCTTGATAATTCTTTGGGAACATAGGCACTTGCAAAATTGCTATTGTAAATTAAAAATAATACAACCCAAGTTTTTTCTTTTTAATTACTATGAGTATATAATTGTTGTATATCTTTATAGTATACATGTGATGTTTTGATACAGGCACACAATGTGAATTATTCAAATCAAGGTAATCAGGGTATCCTTAGGCATTTAGCATTTCTTTATGTTAGAAACATTCCGATTCCACTGTTTTAGTTATTTTAAAATATACTCTAACTTATTGTCAATTATAGTCACTTTATTGTGCTATCAAATACTGTTAATTCTAACTATCTAACTATATTTTTGCCCCCATTAACCACCCCCACCTTATCCCCCACTTCCTGCTACCCTTCCAAACCTCTGGTAACCATCATTCTACTCTCTGTCTCTGTGAGGTCAAATGTTTTTAATATTTAGCTCTCACGTATGAGTGAGAACATGAGAGATTTCTTTTTCTGTGCTTGGCTTATTTTACTTAACATAATGTTCTCTAGTTCCATCCATGTTGTTGCAAATGGCAGGATTTCATTCTTTTTTGTGGGTATATAGTATTCTGGTGTACATATGTACCACAACTTCTTCATCCATTCATCCGTTGACGGACACTTAGCTTAGAAAGACATTGCTATAATTCACTCTGCAAATTAATTAATTTTCTTGGACTTATAAGAGACTAAGGTTGCAAAGCCAGAAACCATATCAAAGGATAAAATATAGTAAGATAGGAGGTTTTGAATTTAAAATGATCGTTGTGAGGTCAGAAGATTGCACTATTACTAGCAGGAAAGAAAATAAGTGTGTCTAAAGCGAGTGGGTTTAAAGTGCTTTTTTCCTCTCTATCCGTCTTTTATTTATTTTGTTTTGGAGAGGAGGAAAATGATGCAGAAGCAGCAATTGAGAAGAAGAAGAGCACTATTTTCATCTTTCCAAAGAAAAGAAAATACACTGATTTAAGCTAACCTATAGCAAGTAGTTCTAGAAAATAACAACCAAAAAAATGGACAATAAGCTAAATTTAAATATCAGATAGATAAGAAATATTTTTGATATGTATGTCCCATATAATACTTGGGACATTCTTATATTAAACAATTATCCATCACTTATCTGAAATTCAAATTTATCTGAGAACCCTAAATTTTATCTGGTGACACTATTTATAAAAAATATGAATAATTCCACAAAAAATCATGCAACTACTTGTTTATACTATAAATTGTCACTCATCAGCTCAGCATTGGAGTAATAAAAAATATATATTGAGAACAAAAATGATGTGAAGACATGAAATACAGAGCTCCTTGTTTCAGGTAATTTTTTTCATTTCTCCTGTTGTCATGAGTTTATGATTCCATATAACTTGATAATTCCACCTATTATTTAAAAGATAAAGATGCTGTAAATATATATAGTTGGTTTAGTCTATGATATAAGTATCTTTGGGTTGCTAGAGAACTTGAAAATCATGACAAATGTAGCTCTTTGGCCATGTACAGAAAGAAGTGGAGAGTACCGTTGATAGATGGGAAGGAAGCAGCTGCAAATTCTAACTTCATTTCTCAGTTATACTCATTTTTCTTAGTGGCATAATGAATATCTAGGGAATGCATAATACCAAGAATGGGAAATAAATAAAATAGAGGAAGTGTAATGTGGAACACAAAAGATCCGGAAAAGCCACATGCAACCTGAAGAAATAGCTCACATTTTGACTCTCAGAACTAATGTCAATGTCTGGTGACATAGAGCACTTGCAAAGGAGTGGATACCTATTAAACTTCACTCTGAATTTTAATGGGCTGCTATAGACCTTCCAGAAGTAAATTAGGTTTTAGCCAGAATTTAGATGTTATTTCTATACTATATTTAATATTTAAAGAGAAATATTTATGATGTTCTTAATTTGGGGGGTTAGAGAAAGCAAAACCTAAAGTCTATCTCATTTTAGCTTTATGTTGCTAAATAAGTCTTGTTTTAACTTACCTTCTGTCTCCCTCTCTCTCTCATTCTCTTGCTCTCTTTTTTATCTCTTTATTTCACTTTCTCTCCTCCCCGCCCCCCACAAATTCTTTTTAGTTCTTCTCCTCCTTGTCCTCTGAATTTTTAAGAAACATGGAGTTTCAAATGTGAGGTTATCATTTCTTGCCATAAATTCTGGGTATTAAGTCACTCAACCTATACTACAAAACAAGCATAGTTCATCTACCCAGAACACATTTTTGCCTTCATCCTAGTTGTAGAATGCAGTCCTCAAAGTAAGAGATAAACAATTTGTATGCCGATGGGTAGTTCATCAAGAAATACTTGATGAAGGGAAGGGGCTTCAGGATGGCTGACTGTAGGCATTTGGTACTTGCCTCCTCCACAAAGGAAAATCAAAATAGTGAGGAAATAATTACGTCTTGAATAGGTCATCTAAGACAGAACATTAAAACTCAACAGAAAAGTGATGGGAAACACCTGAAGCAAGGAAGGAGAGGGAAGCAAGGCAGCCTGCTCAGCCAGGAACAGCTGGGAGCCTGGAGAGACTCCACCGTGGGGAAAGGGTGAATGAGTGACTCCCAGCATCCACATTTCCACCACAGACTCCCACATCCTAGCCACAGGAAAGACCCTAGACCATCACAGGCCCAGAGACTAAGATAGGGAGTTGCCTGGAGACCATGTAAAGGTATTTCTCCAGAGAGAGGACTCAGACTGAGTCCCACATCCCTCCAGCCTTAAACAAATACAGTAAGGTCCCATACTGAGAGCCCAGTCCCCACTGCACTGCATCCTTCCTGGGGGCCCAACCGCCCCTTCATCTCCACATCTCTGGAGCCCCATTGACATGTCCCACCAGCTATCACTGTTGTGGCTGGCTGCTGTAGCCAGGGCTGAAGTGGGAGCCACTGGGAAAGACCCTGCTGCCCCCAACAGCAAAGTCACCATACATTTACACCATCCTGGAGGACAAACTACTCTGCCTGTCCTGCAGATTTCCATTTTGACGGGTCAAAGCATGAGTGAAGTGCATGTGCCCAGCTGCCTGCTGCACATGGTTGCTGCCACTGAAAGCAACCCTGCCCTCCCCATAGTAGGGCTGCAGTGTACTCACTGCTGCCCCCACCTAGTTATTTTGTTTTGGGTCCGGGGATCACCCCACCTCTGCCTGTCATATAGCCAATGACTGCACATACCACGAGAGGACCTAAGAACACATCCACCCAGAATGGCTCTGCCCCTCTAGTGCCCACAATTGCTGTGAGGGAGTCTGGGGACCACTTAACTCAGACCTCCATCACTGGCACCTGAGCAATCCTCTCAGGAGCCTGAGGTCAGACTCACTCAAGCTGCCACTGTCACCACTCCAGCACCTGCCCAAACACACCACCTGTGGGCCTGGGAACTGACAAGCCCAGCCTGTCACCACCACCACAAACACCAGTTCAGACTGCTTGGGAGCCACAGGTCTGTCCCACCATTGCTACTGCCATCACTTACACCATGCCCGCTGCCCAAGGGCCAGAGAACCTGCCCATTAGCCTGGTCCAACACTTCCACTACTGACACCCAAGCAAGCTTCCTGGAGGTCCAAGAATTGGCCTCCCTAGACCTGCTAAAACTGCTTTGCCCCACAGCAGAGAGGAATAAGAGAAGAAAATAAGGTACTGTAGCATTTAGAGTTAGAGGAAATGAGCTGAAATAATGAAGTAGACTAAACAGGCTAATCGTTAAGGTAGGAAAACCAGATAATCATTTAGCTGAATAAGCATATTGATTGTTTACAGCTGATGTCTGTCCTGATTAAGCAGATAGCATGGACT
>CAUYSK010113182.1:0-26245 GCA_963575035.1 Avahi laniger | reverse complement strand
CCAATTAATTTCTTTCTATTTTTGGTAGAGACGGGGTCTCGCTCTTGCTCAGGCTGGTCTCGAACTCCTGAGCTCAAACAATCCACCCGCCTCGGCCTCCCAGAGAGCTAGGATTACAGGCGTGAGCCACCGCGCCCGGCCAAACTCCATCTCTTTCTTTCTTCTCCCTGGCACCCGTTCTAAGCAAAGGCATCCAAGAAGACAACGTGCTATACCCCAGAAGACAGGTCATCTCAAGGGAAAACAAAGCAGACTTAGGTGTGAGATAAGGCAATGAAACCAGAGTTTGATTAAAAAAATAGAGCGATATATATGAAGAATTGACCATCCAGGGCAGGGCCCCCAAAGTGCTGATGGAAAACAAAGCCTGCTCTTTTTCGGGGTGATGGAAGACCACCAGGCACGCCTGGCTCCAAGGTCCACACGTTATGATTACTAAGATGTCAATGGATTGCCTCGGTAGCACGGACATCAGGCCATTCTCAGCATCCAGAGATAAATAACATAATTATAAACACTCTCTTCCCCAGGGTGTTTTTAGCTGACTGTGTGATGTGGCCATTCTTACTGCTCAATCATGTCACTCAGGACTTTAGGAAAGAAATCAATCCTGGGCTAGTTATCACTCTCATAAATACCTCTCTCAAGTAACTCTACAAGGTGGTAGGAGCAGCGATCAATAGGGCTTTGTATTTCTCCATGACCACACACCAGGCTCTCAGCTCCCTGAGTGCTGCTGAGGGTGGAGGTGGGAGCCCCAGCGCCTCTGTACCACCAAGGGCTGCATGCTCCATCCCGACAGAATCAGTTTTGCCTTTCGGAGAGCAACCGAAGTGATACAACTCGGATTCCTCCAGTTCCACTCCTGATGGCTCTTTCCTGGCTCTACAGTTCAGTTGCCCCAGAAAGGGCACTGGCCGAAGGTGGGGCTGTCAGGTTGTCCTAACCTTATGACACTGGGTTTCCCAGCAGGTCTACCAGCAGAGGGATAGGCCTGGGAATCGCAGAGGATATAGGATCTCTCAGTGGAGAAGGTCCTTGCTTTGGGGCCAGATCACTGCTTGAGGACTCCTGGTCTGAAGAACGTGGTAAAATGTGGAGAGAGGGTTTGCGGGGGGCTGCCTGGAAGAATGCCTGCAGGATTCTCAGCCCAGAGACACGCCTTTGCTTTTGGGGTCACAAGCAACTTCCCTGGGGGGTGGGGTTGGGAGTTACCTGTTTCACATCACACAGAGTCATGTTTCTCTCCTAAGGGCCAAGGCCTTTTCCTACCTGAACAAGCAGCGTCCCCTTTCTCTCCCCATCAACTAGGCCATTCGACTGGGACAACTCCCCCGACTCCTTCCAACAAGATCCTTTCACTTGAAACAGCAACACCTTTGCTTCTGCATCTGTGACCACACTTTTCTCTCTCACTCGGGACCACGGGCCCAAATCCAAGGCAAGAGTCTTCCCCTAGCTGGCTACTTGTCCCACTGCCACACTGGACCACACAAGCAGCCACACCTCACATCTCTCTGTCCCACGGACCTTCCACCAGGCCGAGCCCACCTCTGCCCAGCCTCCCTGAGGCAGTGATGGGGCCTGCCCTCCTCCCCCTATTCTATCGCTCGTTGATTCTTCTAATTTGGGAAAGAAAGTAAAAAACGAGGCCAACAGGATGACACTAGATCACATTGGCCCTCAGAGACTGTTACCTCAATATGGGCAGCTTCTCTCAGGCCCATGGGGCAGGTGCGCACTACAGTACACTGTGACACACAGTGAGGTCGCCGTCTCGTCCTGGATTGCCCAGGACTGTCCAGGACACCTCTGCAGTCCCAGGCTACCAGGAGCAGCTGATCACCCTACAGCAGAGCGACCCAACCGGCCAGCCCACACCGGCACCAGACTCGCTCTTTATCTATCTGAGTGGACCAAGGAGAATGGGGGGCCAGGAGCAAAGGAAGGGGTCAGGAAGCTGTGGGACAAGGCAGCAGATGGCACGTGGGGCTCATCTTCCTTCTTCCCCAGCGGGAAGGCGCTCCTTATCTGGTCATCCTTCCTGCCCTCAGAAAGGCCCGGGAACGGGGGCTCCTTTGGCACTTCAGAATGATCACAAGTAATTTGCCTTTTTATTCATATAGAACAAAATTTACAAAGTCATTCATACAGTTTTTGTGGTTTTTTTTTACTGACTTCGAAAATTGGGAATATTCAAAATACACTTTTACCCCACTCCATTCTGTCATTATTTACACATATGTACAAGAAAAATGAAAGAGTCTGTGTGTGTGTGTGTGTGTGTGTGTGTGTGTGTGTGTTTGTGTGTGGTCTGTGTTGTCATTTTCCTGTATTAAAAAGCTCTGCTGGTCGGGTGGGTGGGCGGGCGGGCGGCAGGGCAGGCGGCGCGGTCAGATGGAGGTGCCGTGGGAGGTGTCCAGAGCCTCTGGAAGGACGCCTCCAGGCACGGGCTGGAAGGACATGGGGATGGGGGTCTTCACCGGGCTCTGCCGGAACAGCCCCCCGTTAGGCGACCTGTGTTTGCACTGCATGGAGGGCATGGTGGCCGAGCTGCTCAGCGGCAGCGGCAGGTTGCTGCTGGGCCCTGACGAGAGTGTCCGGCTCGTGGCGTGGCTGCTCTGCTCCGGCAGGAAGGTGCTGACCGACAGCTGGGTGTTCTGGTACTCCCGCGTCGGCTCCAAGGCCTGGCTGGGGGCCAGGCCGCCCATCTCCAGGGCCGAGAGCTCGATGGACGCGGGGGAAATCTGCTTGTGAGCAATGTCTTCATCCATCAGGCTGTTCATGCGCCGGTGGACCTGCTCCAGATTCACCTCTTTGTCCTGGAGGGAGAGCACGGAGAAGTCAGGTCAACCGCGAATGGTGGGCCCAGGCTGGCTTGCCACGAACTCCTGGTGTCTGAAGCCCCCAGGCCTGTTCAGCTTGTGGGACTGTGGGTGAGCACCCTGAATCGCCCCAATGCTCCCGCCGCCCCTCAATGGCACGGCGAGCTTGCAGTTGTTTGGGGAAGCCACAGGCTAGGACCTAAGCCCCGTAGCCAAGGCCCTGCCAGCAGGCCTGGCTGCATCCTGCCTCCGTACACCCCAAGGCGACCTTTGGGACAAGATGCTTTGAAGAGCTGGCAGAAACAGAGGGGAAAAAAAGAGTCCCATGGGACTACAGGGACTGGGCCTTGAGCCTCTGGCATGGCCTGTGCATTAGCTCTTTGAGTCACAAGTCTGAAAAGACTCGGGGTGATCATTGCCACCTTCCACAAAAGGAGGCTTGGGTTCAGGAAGGTCTGGTGACCTCCTGAGAGTGACAAACCCCAGAGTGTTAGAGGCAGCCCAGGAGCCTGGAGCAGGAGCTGGTCCTGCCTCACCTGTGATCATCTCTGCAGACATGCAGGGAAGGGGACATGTCCCTATCTGGAAGCTAATGGGGCATGGGTGTCAGGGTGGGGAAGAGGGATGGGGAGGGAAGAAAGAGACGTCCCCAGGTCAGCTGACTCCTGTGTCATGGGGGTTTGAGGCTGCCTAAGTGGGCCATCCTCACACCCCACCCTACCTCACCATGATGGGTGGCATCACAGGAAATTGTTTGCTTTGTTCATTTATTTATTTGCTTAAGAAAGAAAATAAAACGGAATATTCCTTCCAAATATTTTATGATTTGCCTACAATGTCAGAATAAATCAAGAAGGAAGATGTCATCTTCTTCCTTGGTTTCCCCCCAGTGAGGTGGGACACAGGACCAGGTGCCCAGCAGAGGAGCCGGGTAAGCTCCTGGTGAGGCTGAAGCTGCAGTCCTGCTGTAGGCAGCGGGGCTGCCGCCGTGCCCGGCATGGGGATGCCCGTAGCTCGTCCCTCCCTCAGGTCAGACTCCAAGACAAATAAAGCGTCATAGCTCAGCCCTAAGACGCAACCCCATGGGCAGTCTGATGTTGCTATCACATATTAGAGAAAGGAACCTACCCCGTCAACCATGTAAGATAATGAAAAATACCAAGAAATTTAGAAGCCCTGAATATGATTTCATAAGGAAAAGAAAGAACCATGTGAGTTGAAGGGCCGTTCCAGTGACCGCTTTGAGCTCCTATGCGGCTGGTGGGAGAGGATTTTCCCTAGGAGGAGGTCACCTGAATGATGGCCATGAGTCCCCCAGAGGAAGGCACCAGCCACAGGGCTCACCCCCATGAAGGCTGAACCCAGACTTTCTCAGGCAAGAAGGTAAAGTGCTCTGCAATTCACACCTTGGCACAGTGCGGCCGGGCATGGAGAAGGTGGGACCACTGTTCTCTCTACACCTTCGTGAGTTCATGGCTGGCACACAGAGCTTGGTTCCTGGAGGAACACCTGCTGTCATTCCCAGAAACCTTCCCAGGACAAGAAAACTGACAACACCCATAAGACAATGGAGAACTCATTCTGGGCAGGAGGACATCTGAGCATAGGAGAGCCGGCTGCATTGAGGGAGGAGCAGACTGTGGGATGTGGCTCTGTGTCACAGGTCGGGAGGAGAGCAGGAACCACTGGCACAGCCTCGGAGGCAGAGCCAAGATCCCAGTGACCTGAAGCCCCGCACAAGCAGGGCTCAGCCCACTGGTGCTGGGAGCTCCTCTCTGAGTTGAGGGCACCTCTGAGTGGCAAGTGTCAGGGGTGAAATCGAGGGAAGTGGCTGGAGAATACCACCCCTCTACTCTGGGTGGCTAAATATCGTTCACACAATGCTTTCACTGACTCCTTCAAAAGTTTGTGACATATGTAACAAACCAGATTCAAGTTCTTTTCCTAATTACCTCACACCACGCTTAAGCCAGCTCCGGGTAACTTTGCCCCTTTTTGTCTGTTTTATCTGTTTTCATTTTTGCATGTGAAACTATTTTTACTAGTGTTTTATAACTATTCTATTGGGCATTAGTGGCTTGGACTTCTTCCTAAAGAAGTCCGTGGTTTATTGGGAATTATTGGCTTTTAGGGAATTACTATTCCTGCTGGGTAACAGTTTGGCAGGTGACCTGCCTACCTAGCCAAGAAACAGAACCATGACCCAAACAAGGGCAGCAGGATTAAATCTGAATCCTGAACAAAGAGAAAAGAGACAGAAAATGGCTGGTGTTCATCTGTTCCAGCAGCAGTGGCCCATCAAACTTTCTTGTCCACAGCCATGGTCTTGGTGCCTGAGTCCTAGGTTTCCGGACAAGCCCTGACACCTGTCCATCACCAAGCCTGAATCCCCAGCCTCCTCAGTGCTGCTATGAGCCCTGATACAGCTCCTTCATCTGCATCAGCCAGAGTCAGGGCTACAACCATTCTGGTAAATATTTGTATCTACAGGACATTTTCGTTTCAAAGTGTATGAAAAACCAAAAGCTGGTACCAGAGACCCTGGAAGCTGGAGAAGTCCGGAGAGAATTTCAGATACTTTTAGGGTTTAATAACATAACCTTCCCTTCTCTTTGCAGCCAGCAAAGCTTGGAGAAGGCTGGACAAGCCAGGCGTCCTCAGCGGCAGACTGTCATTTCCATGGAAGGAAAACTTATGAGCAGGTGTTCTTGGGGCTCATTGGAGGAACTAGTTAGTTGTATAACCTTGCCTTTTCCTCACTTCTACCTTCCCTGTAAGACGTTAAGGATCTGTTTAGGGATGGAAAGAAATAAAGATTAAGAGTGGACTAGTTCAAATTGGGGAACAAGTGTCTTGGTTGCAGCTACACTCACTCTGGATTCTGGCAGGTAGAAGAGAGGGCCTGGCCTTTTGTTAAGAGCCAATTGAGTGCTGGGCCAGAACAGGTGTTCAGCAGCTGCTCCTCATTTTGCCAGAATTTGGAGAGAGGCGAAGGTTAACGTCCTGTCCAAGAAGGCCACAGGGACGCAGGAAGTTGAAAGAGGGGGGCAGAGAAAAGAACCCTCCCTACCTAATGCCGGGGAAACAAATATATGGAAAGGTTCTCAAAGACAGACCGGTGAAAGTCTTCTGAAGGAAACTGTGAGCAAGGGTGGTCTCTGCGCTGGACACCTTTGCCACTCAAGTGCAGGGGACAGGAGGCTGAGGGTGGTGGGCTGCAAGTGGAAGGGCACAGGCACCGGGCTGAACACGCGCAGCTGGAAGGAGTGGCTCAGGTGATACCAAAGCACGTCAAACGGGACGTGTGTGGAGACGACCAGTTACCTTCGAGTCGGTATTTCTAAAGGAAGAGCTTGAATAAATAGTTTCTTTAACCCATGTATTGGTTTTCCTTGCTTCCAATAAAGACCAGATGAAGCAGCTCCAAGGACTGCAAAGCCATGCAATGCCAATCAAGTCCTGATTGCAGTGACTCATTAGCCTTTAACCTCTCCATGCCAGGAAGCACAGAAAGTGTCCACGCCAAATGAACAAACTTTCCAGGGAGAGCTTCCCACCCCAAATGACTGCCAAGAATTCTATCCTCCCCGTACCAGTGGGACCCCATTCTGTTCAAATTCCATTACCCCTGGTAGCTGCAACATTAACACGAACCCAGGGAGAAGGTGCCATCACGAGCCTCCTCTGTTAGCTGTTTAACTGGACAAGAAAATTAGTAGAATTATAGCAAATACTTCCCTATCTGTTCTGGAAAAACAACGCACCCCGATGCTAAGTCTCCCAAGGTGTGCTCTTGGCTCCCTGCTCCTGCTGCTGCCTGTGGGGGCCAGAGGTGAGATGCAGGGGACAGGAGAAGATTGCCTTGTTTGGAAGCCCTGGAAGCACAGTCTTCTTTTATGGGCCAGGGCCATAGACTTAGTGCACATAAAACGATGTCTAGCTGCACCTCTGCAAGTCCAGCCAGGGAAAGAGGAGGCAGGAGTAATCGGCCTATTCAAGGAAAGAGGCAGGAGTGATTTGAGTAATTATCTATCTTTTAGGCAAAATGCTGTATTCTATTATGTTATGCAAATTCAAATAATAGGCTTTCTTTTACTGTGAACTACATCAGTTTACAGCTTCATTATCCCCAGGTTCAGTGCTCAGCCAAGTAATGACAGCTGTGGAAAGAGACTTGGAAACTTATTGCTGCCTTCATTAATTTACCGTAGGTAACTGACCTAGTCAAACATCCCTGAATATGACAAAAATTCACTGACTGTTTACCCACGAATCCGGCCGCATTCCAGCTCTGCGTTTCTCGCCCCGTGTTAAACATGACGACACATGCATCAGCAGAGGTTACTGGGGAACCTCTCCCAGGCATTGTCTTGCAGAGAGATAAAGTTCTGTAATTAAGCCTCTGTTCACCAACGTGGAAATAATACAGTGTATTGGAAAACGGTAATTAACTAAACTATCATCTCTGTAACAGCCTGTGACATGTGGGACTCATTAGAACTGACTTTGTTTGGAGTCCAACAGCTCCTGCTTTAAGTCGGGCAGGAACAAAACTAGAGATGAGAGACTTCCCACCTGATGGGGACGGCTGTTGGCAGCATTCTCCTGTTACCACTGAGATCAACCAGGTGGTAAATGAGACCCAACGGCTGGGAGAGATGCCACCAACATGATCTTAAATGATGCTCCAAATACTTTCCCGACCCCAACGGGCTGGGCTGGGAGTCTGAGTGCAATGGCCAGGTGAGAGCAAAGGAGCCGGACACTAAGTCAGTGCAGAGATCTAGGGAGAGGGTGGACAGTTTCCCAAAGCAGCAGGAGAAAGAGTTCTGCTCAGCTCAATCACAGGCTGCATGAGAGGGGGCCAACACCACCTCACCTCATAGGTGGGAGCAGCAGATGTGCAGAGCGAGCTGAGGCTGGGGCTAAAGTGACTTGCTCAAGGTCACACGATGCCACAGTAAGTGGAGCATCAGAACCAGAGCTCACATCTCCCAGGCTCCAAAACCTGGGCTCTTCCCCACTACACCAATGTGTCAAGGAGTCCATCCTCCCCCCACCACGGGGCCCTCACGCTATTCAAATTCCATTATTCCCAGTAGCTCCTCACCTTGGAAGCTTGGTGAAATCAGTGGTTTTCCTCCTTGGGAGGATACCAGAAGTGCAAGTGGAGATTTTAGAAATTATATAGCTCATATTTCCCTAATTTGACCCTTTGGGACCCAAGCAAATGTACTTCTAACAGGCTCCAGAATTAATCACCTCTGATGTGCAGCCAGAATTGAAAGCCATTGATCCAGCTGTAATGATTACACAACAGTTTAACATTAATAACGTTTTCTTTATCGGAGCACAGACTGGTTCATTCATTAAATAAACACTTTTGAGCTCCTGCTACCAGATGAACTAATGTTCTTGGTAAAGCATCCATCTTGGTCCCTGGCACACAGAAGGTGCTCAATACTTCAATTATATTCATCACCCCTTAACGAGAGCTTCCACCGTTGCGAAGAGTGAGCAAATTGATGGGAAAGCAGAGGTGAGGAGACTCAGGCAGCCTCGATGCAGAGACAGGCAGGTAACCAATTACCGCCATGTGGAATCACACCTGGCCAGGGAGGCAGCCGGCGGCGGCAGGCTGGGGTGGCTTTGCCAGTGAGCTGCTTTTGAGATGGACAGTGGTGTATGATAAATGTTCAGTGCCTTCTCACTGGAAGGCCCGGGGCCGAGGGGTGAGACTCGCACGCTCACTACCCTCGCCCTCCTGCCAAGCCGTCCGATCTCGGCAGCTCAGCTGTCAGGCCAGGCCCAGTTTCCGCACAAGAGAGAGACTGCAGTTCAGAGCATGTAAATGTCTAGCCAGCAGCCAGGAGCCTGGCCCAGGTAAGAACACTGTGTCACACCCTTATTCCCTAAACCCTCTGGAAAATGCTATGTAGGAACACGTGTTCATGCACACACCCGGTGGAAAGCCCGGTGCCCTGGCCCTTTGACGAGCCTGCATCTGGGAGGCAGCGGGTGAACAGAGTAGACACGTCATTCACAGCCCCGCTCTGCCCTTGCCACTCTGAGCCCCCTTTCTCCATGGGTAGGGACACCTTCTTTGCATGTTGTTGAAGAGGGACAAGAAGATAACATGCGATCTGCCCGGCTCAGGGAAGGAGGCCTAAGCTGCGCTCTGCCTCCCCGTATTCCTCAGGGCCTTGGGCGGGAGTAGTCCCTGGGCTACCATTAACCAGGCAATATCTGGGCCAGATACCTCCTTAAGTCACTTTACACACCTTCCCTTGTTGAATCCACTGTGCCATACTGTTGGGTTGGCGTAAATGAAGAGGAGGAAAGTGCAGGAGAGAAAAATCTTTATATGCAGTTGAAGAAGGCGTCAATGGAGTAGAGGCAAGGAAAGGTGTGAAGGGGCGGGGGCCAGGTCCACTCTTCCATGGGGAGCAGTGTCTGGGGCCTAGATGATAGCCCACGGCCCAGAGCGGAGAGGCCTCCTGGCCACGCTGGCCTCTATCAGCTCCTGTCTAACACGGACACAGGGCCAGGGGAAAGCAGGCAAGGCAGAAAGCAAAAAGAATTCCAAGCTCCCAGCCCAGTGATGGATGATTCATCCCTCACTCCTCATGCCATCTCCCATTTGTGCTGTTCTCATCTGTATTTCATGAATATTTTATTCTCAGAGGAATGGCTCCACATCCCCCATAAATCTAGCAGGTGGCTCTTTACTGCACATGCTGAGCTTGGTGTGCTCACCTGCATTGGGTAACTACATAATCATCTGGTTCCTTAGAAAAAATATGAGTTCAAATCCACATGAATATTAAGGGGTTGAATGCACATTACTACTCTTCCTCAAGTAGGTGTCTAAACTCTGAAGACATCCCAGAGCGAGCCATTAAACACAACTTGGCTCCACCCTAAGACAGGTTTTCTTGGCTCTTAAGAAATATTGCCAAGTGCCCCAAAATGCAGCATTCTAAGATTAACCAGACACTCTACACTCTCACCTAATTGCAAATGCTGCTCCATAAAACACAGGCAACCAGTAACACTAAGCAGTTCTGGATTAAATGTCATCGTCATTTTTTGAAGGTTTAAATATGTGCTTCTGAAATACTGATGTTTCACCCCCTTTCCTGGTTCCTATTCCCTACATGATTAGGTTCAAACTCCTTGGCCTGGCATTTAAGCCCTTTGGAGTAGGTCCTGTCTGCTTCCCCAGCCGCCTCTGCCAGCCTCTCCTTCCACACTCCAGCCCCCAGGGCTCCAAGAGGCGTGATGACTTTGTTTACCCCCAATGCTGCTTACTCCTCCCAAAATGCAACTTCTGATCGATCTCATCTCCAGCTCCAGGATTATTACCAATCCTTCAACATTCGATCCCAACAGACCTAAGTCCCAAGAAGTCCTCACTAAGCAGCACCCCAATCCCTCTGACCCCACCATGTCCTGGCTCAGGGGAGACCTCTGGACACCAAGCTCTCTGTCCTTGAGGAGGTGAGTTCTCTGAGGGCAGGCCTGGGTCCCCGCAGGCATGCTTATTAAAGGAAGAAGGGGAAGGAGGTAGGGAGAAATTTCATTTGAAAACCAGAAACCCACACAGACAGGAAAAAAATGGAATATCTCCCTGCAACCCTGGTTAGCAACACCCAAAGGGGCTGGAGGACAGGGGACCATTGTGCTTTTCCAAACTGCCCCTCCACGTATCCCCATTCCCGTCTGGAAGCAGGCTGGTGGCCGGGGCAGGAATCCCACATTGTCAAAGTAAGATCAATGTGTTTATCCTCTCACACCTGAGATCCTGGACTTATGCAGAAGACGGAAGAAAGGACGGGATATTTCACTGGCCAAGAAGGAACTATTCCTCCCAGCTGGGTCATCTCCTGGTCCCCCTGTCTCTCTTTCTCTGTTTCACCTCTGCCTTCCTGTCCATGTCTCTCCAACAATCTCTCTCCCTCTCTCTCTCTGTCTCTCTCTCTCATACACACACACACAAACACACACACACACACACACACACCATGACAATTAACTCTGGGTGGTCCAGGCTGAAACTCTCACTAAGGGTTCTGAGGGACATGACTACAAAGCAGACAAGAGCTTCTAATCCAAAGGACAACTTCTCCCTGCGTGAGGCTCACAGAGGATGTGCTAGAGGCTGAGGCTGAGCCTGTGTCCCCAGGCTCCCATCCTGTCCACACCTGCCCAGGATAGCACCATTGTGACAGTGCGATACTCATCTACCTGACCCAAGGGGCATTTGCACAGAGGAAGTCAGGCCAAAGACTTATGGAAATAAACAAACCTCTAAATAAACAACGTGGGAAGCAGGTGCAACATGGGTGACCTCGTGGGCCTGTTTCTCCCGTCCTACCTGTCCTCCCTGATCCTACGGGGTGGCTGTGGGACCACCACACTCTGGCTGTGCGCTGATGCCTCTGTGCATATAGTCCTGGGTGGTGACAAGCAGGGGAGGGTGCCCTGGCCATGGCATGGAAGGGGCTGCCGTGATGAGTGGGCTGGAGAGGGGAGATGCTTGTGGCCCTTCCTTAACTACTCGTCAGAATAATTCACTGTCCCTCCTGGTGACTTCTTCATACAAAATTTTCCAGTAGCCAAGGAAGTTTAGGGCAGAATCATCAACTGTTCCTTTCAGTAGGGTTCCCTCAAATTTCTTCCTTCTCCCCTGAGCTCCAGGGGTGACACGAGAGCCACCAAGGCTGTGGTAGATCCCAGCCTCACCTTCCCTTACGTGGAGGAACACAGAAGGCAGGAGAGGAAGACGGGACGTCGCAGGAACATTTCAGATGCGCCCAGTCAAGCACTGCCCTCCTCCCAGGAAAAGAAAGTGTAACTGCAGAGAGCCCACTGCCTGGGGAGTCAGACTGGAGCGAGGGTGTCCTCCATCACTGTCCTCACCCCCAACCCACCAGGAACCATCACAGATTGAAGAATGAGGGTGTGGCCTGGCCAGAGATGGTGGCCATGTGGGTCCATCCTCTACTGAACCCCTACGGCTGAAACCGTTTCATGAACTGCCATATGTTACCTGGGCCTCCAGCAAAGACGAAAACAAAACAGAAGTGATTTTGGATTTGATGCTGGTTGCTTTCCTGCTTCCTGTATGAGACTGACATCTGTTTGCACCAACAGGAGAGGTGCAATTTTAGATGTCGCTGAGGTATATATGGCAGGAAGTGACAGCCCTACACACGGCATGGCTGGGATGGTGCCTCTGTGCAGCTTTCTGCCAGTAGAGAATCATCCCCAAATGATACTCCTTGCCACCCTCCCTTGGGAGAAAGAGACCTTGGTGAAGGCTTTAAGAAAAAAAATATGAGCTTGAAGAAGAACAAAATCCCAATGAGAAGGAAGCTTCGAGGGCCAGATCAGCCTGGGGTTGGTGCACACACAGGGAAGGAAGGTACCCAGAGCCTGGAGTCTGGACAGAGTGACAGTGTACCCCGAGCTAGGTGAGCCCAGGAGGGATGTGAGCAAGGCTGGGCCCTGCAAGGAAGAGGGAGAGAGGGAGGAAGGGATGGGGACCCCTCTACACGTGGGAGAGCAGTGCCCACAGCCCTTGGTGAGAAGTCAAAGAGAATCGGGAAGGAAGAAGGAATGGGGCTCCTCTCTTACCCTACAGGTGGTCTCTCCAGGTCAGGGTGGAGGCACATGGGCGGGGCAGGGTGGGGAAAGGCTCTCTGGCGCTGCCCACGCTGTATCTGCTCTACAGATAAATACAGGACTTTAGTGGCCATGGCTGGCACCTCAGCACTTTGTTCAAGCATGAAAACATCCCCTACATTTTTTCTCTTTCTTCAAACACAAAATAACATCATAACGCAATGCCCCAATATAAAATCTGCTATCTCCAGACAAGATGACTCAAGTAAACACTAACTGGGAAAAAACTGCCCTCCAAATGACCCAGTGTGAGTCTCCTGCCTCTAAGCTGCAGAAAGGAGAGGCGGGACCCACGGTACAGACCTCTTTGGGGGTCTCCTGGTGGCACCGGTTGCTGTTCCACCACAACTCCAGGGCAGCCACCAGGCAGGCCAGGAGGAGGCCGATGGCCAGGATGCAGAAGACCCCAGCGAAGCTGTGCAGTTTGAGGGATTTGCCATCAGCCTGGGCGCTGGTGTGGCTGGTGAGGTCACAGCGGCCCGTATGCGGCCACCACTTCTGCTTGAGCACATCCAGGTCCCCTGTGTCCTGCAGCTCCAGGATCCTGCAAGACACAATCCAGGTGAGCTATAGCCACCGGCCTCGTCAGCTCAGCCATGGAGCCCTAGCCCTGCCCTGGCGGTCCCACCATGGGCAACACCGAACCATCCCAGCTTTCTGCCTCGGCTCTTCCCCTCCCCCTCCCACTCCCAGTGGTCATCCTGGAACATCAGGTTTTGCCACCCCCTCCTCAACAGTCCCCTGCCCTCCCTCACACCCCACAGCAAAGCACACAAGGCCCATCACAGGGATTCTGCGGCAAGAGCTCAGGATAAAACCAGGAAAGACAGAAATGATGGAGGCAAACACTCAGACTGTGGATTTAGGATGTTCATGATGGCAAAAATGCTTTCTTTCAAACTTAGTAACTAACTATATTCTAAGTGTCTCCCCCTAGGATTAACCAAATCATTCATTCATCACTGGATTTGAGGAGCTTCTGCACTGTACCAAGTGTGATGTTCAATACTGCAGAGCTTACGGTCCAGAGACGCAAGCGCCGACCCTAAAAATTATTAGAGCAATCAGTGTGCAGACAGAAGCCATGATAAATCAGCAAAATGAAAGCAGAGGTTCTAGGAGATGGCACCTTGGGGAGGGTGGTGTAGATGGGGGAGTAGGGGAGACCTCACTGAGGAGGTGACAGGTAAGTGGAAATGTGCAGGTTGATTCATCATAAAATCTCTCACTGGTCTAGCATGTTCTAAGTGCTAGGGAATATCCTACATCCTTAGAAAATAGTGTCAAATCCTCATGCCCACCCTTTGAGATGCTTATTTCTATTTTCCGACTTTTGCAGAGCTAGAAAACAAGGCAACGAGAGGTGAAACGTCTCGCAGAACCACTCTGAGGATGGCGGGGACGGCATTCAACTAGGGGAGGAGGCTTCCTGGGACTGAAACCCTGTGCGAGAGTCCCGTCCGGGGCAGAGCTCAGCGTGCTGAAGAAGCCGCACTGTGGCTGGCGAGGTCGCAGAGTGTCTGTGAGGAGGAGCGTGGTATGAGGGGAAGACGGCGAGGCAGGACGACCCCAGAACGTGGGCTCCAGAGGGCAAGGGGGGAGTGTGGGTTTTATATTGCGTGCAGTCGTGCGGCAAACCCTGCTGCTCACATATTCCCTGCGGTGGTTTTCTTCTGTTGGGGCATCTTGGGGTCTTCACAGTGAGCCAGTGGGAGCTGGTAGCACCCAGACTCCAAACCTCCAACCTCTTCCATTTGGGGAGTGGAGCTCTTGTATCCTGGTCCATGGTGATATATTCAGCTAGTGACATCTGTAGCGACCTCTTTAACCCGCTGAGTATGCGCAGTTGGAGGCAGTTCTTTGTAGCCAGGAGAAGCGCACTGACAGCTGCATGGTTGAGCGGCGCCCACTCTGCACCTGCCATGTAGACCAGTTGTGATCACAGGCTTGAGGCTTGGCTATTCTCATGCATGAGCCTGTGTCTGGTGGACACAAAGGGTCACAGCCCCAATGGGGGGGTCTCCTGACCTGTCAGCACTGTGGACTCAGCAGGCATGGCCTGCCTCTTCCTGGCTGAGAATGGCCTGGTTTAGTGCAAAGATCCGGCTTTGGGAGCTCCAGACCTCAGCTGTGTCTCCCTGGACCAGGGACTCGCCCCTGCTAAACCTTGGTGCTCTCGCCTTTGCAGCACAGGCCGCCGATCCCTCAGGACAGGGGCTGTGCGTTACTCTCTGAGTTTTCCCCTGAGCAAGCACGGTGGCTGGCACCACTGAGGCTATCGATAGATGTCTGTTGTGTCAATAAATGCATGAAAGTATTAACTGAATAATGAAAACTTAACAAAAATGGCTGTGGTGAGATATTGATATGATGGCCACTAAGTGCTCAGGGCACTGATCGTCGTGAAAGAGGTAGAACATGGCTGTGCATGCAGAGACCTGGTTATTGAGATTAATGTATGATTTACGGTGCATCGTGTGGGTTTGGGTCATGTTTAGGATGCTCCTGAGCACCAGAGATCTGTCACATGCCACGTCGCATGGTTAAGTGGGCAGCTACAGTGTCGTACCTCCTCTCGTGGCTCAGAGCATGTCGGGGAAGCTGCATGTCTGTATGTCCACTGGCCTTAATCAGCCTTTGCTGGTAGGGTGAGTAGGTTGGGCCTTCTGACACCAGGGCCTCTGAGAGCACCAGCAGTTGAATGACTAGCAGACAAACAGCAGAGCTCGGCGTTTATGGATATCAGTCTAAATTCAGGCTGGGAACCTCTCAGTGTTAGCTCTCTCATCACTAAAATGTGACGCTATAATAAATGCACCTACCTCACAAGATTATTAGGACAAAATGAGAGGAGGGAACACACATAGACCGTTAGCTCAAGATCAGGCAGGTAATAGGAGCTCCATAAAAGTGGGTTAGCAGTTGTACAGTCTGATGGCCATATAGACCGGCAGCCCCATCAGGCCAGTGTGGACGTGAGCGACTGTGTATTGAGAACACAGTTGGAACTGATCATTTTACACTGTTTGAATCCTCATAACAGCCTGCAAAGTGGTTCTCATTAAGTCTATTTTACGTCTCTGACCCGAAGCTCAGACTCTAGATGACTTGCCCACGGTCGCAATTAGAAGGTGGCAACACTGATCATCAGAGCTGGGTTGTTCTGACCCAAGTGGACATGCTCTTTCCAGAACAGCGGGATGTTCTCCGAGGGTCAGGCTCTGGCCTAGGGGGCGGTGAGGCTCCAGCCACACCATCACTGTGGGGTCGGATCCCCACCCCTCTGCTCCTTGGGCCGCTCCTGCGCAACATCAGGTGGGCTGCCTCATTTTACTGACTGTCTCTTCTTCCTGTTCCCCACAATCTATGCATTTATTATGCCCAATCTTATTCCAGAAATAATAGGAAAACAGCATAAAACAAAAACAAACAAACAAAAAAGGAATTTGAATACGGAAGTGACAGAGGAAAGATAAACAAGTCATGGGTACGAAATGACTTTGAGAAGGAGGCTACGCCAATGTACATGCTAATGTTCCATACTCCTACTTATGAGCAAGCTGGAGTGATAATAGCCACTTCCTAAAGCCAGTTGCTCTATTTTTCAGACAGATATAATTGCAGGTGCTTATCTTGGTTCAATAGTTGTGGAGCCTGCTACACAGTAGGTGCTCAATAAGCGGCTATTAAGTTGCTAAACATTTATTGAATGTCCACTCTGCATGCTGTGGTCTGCAAGCCTGTGACAGCACATAACCCCTGCCACACACACATACACACACACACACACACACACACACACTCCCCTACAACCTGTTCTCTGCCAAAAAGAGCGTATCTATATTCAAGGAAATAGTTTAGTTCCCAGGATGAAGGGAAAGACAGTCACAGCATTTCCAGATAAGGCTGAGATCTATTTATTCCAGGCCCAATTTCCTACAAATGGCATGGAGCACTGCTCCCTGGACCTCTCTTTCACTCCTCCAAGGCATGGCCCGGCTAGGGGCAGCCCACAGTTCTGTACACACCACACAGCGAAGCCCCTTGAAGAACCACTGGCAGCAGTCAGTGGGCAACCTGAGGTCTGAGGGTTCCCCCAAAAGTAGACACCGCCTGCCAGGAGGAGGGGTGATCCCAGTCCAGGAGGAGCTGCACCATGGAGGAAGATGAGGACACTGCGGGAGGCCAGCACAGCCCACAGGGGACATTTTCTTATAGTCACAGAGCACGTGGCCTTCTGATGAAAGTAAATGGTGATAAATCACTTCTCTCTGAATGACATGGAAACTGGACTAGCCACTTTTGATTATGGTGATTGCTGGGGTGGGGAGGGCAGCCCACAGGGTCTCTGTTGGGAGAAATTTGCATGGATACCTCACGGTCAGCAAGCGGACAGGCAGTGGGCTGGCCTGTTTCAGAGCAGCCTGCTCTCTGGGATCCTGCCCCCCATGCCAGTTCTGGCCCATTGCCCTCTGGTGCCATGCAAGGACACGTCATTCCTTTGGTGCCCAGCAAGCCTTACGACACTGGAGGTGGACAGCTCACCCCTCCCCACTCACCTCTGCCTTCTCCAGGTTGAGTATTTTCAGGTCTTCCTTTGACCTGGTCAGTGTGAGCCCCCTCTGTCCGGACTCCACTTAGCAACCCAGCAGAGCCTCACGCTCCCTGGCCAACGCCTGCTCTGTCCTCTCTCCAGCGTGTCAGCGTTCACTTCGGCAGACTTACAGGGAGTATCTGAGCAGGATGGGTACACGGGGACTCTAACCTTCCCTCAATGAGGCCCCTGTGCTTCCGTGAGCACTGTCTTGGGGCACATTAGCCATCTTGGTGTCGCTGCTGTGTTGGCCCCAGGGGCTTCCTTACCATCTGTCCTAGAGAGATGCTCATGGGTTGATGGTCTGTGGAATCGTCCTGAAACTCCTGTCTTGGAAAACCAACTGGTGTAACCTCAAGAACGCCAACGTGTTATAAATCCTGGAGAGAAGCTATTGTTTCTTCATGCCTTTAATCTGAGCAATTGATAAATCACCACTCCTCCTTCCCTCTTGTCATCTCTCTCTGCTCCAGGGAGCAGAGGGAGGAACAGAACGTATACTTGATTAGATCCAAGAGAAAACCCAAAAGCCTCATTTACCTTAATTAGTCCTACTCTTTTTTTCAGTTGTGCAAACCAACCACTGAATGGACTGGCCGTAGCCTTCCTCCTAGGCCTTCCTTCCCCGCTGGGGCCAAGGCTCAGGTGCTCACAAGCAGAAGGGCACAATGTGGACATCTGGGGGTAGGAGAAGGCAGGTGGAAGGGCTTGGAGATCCAGCAGGAATACAAGCACAGTGTCGGCGCTCAGGACACCTGATTCTACTCCCAGCTCTGCCAGCAGCTGGCTGAGCCACCACGGGTGTCATTTACTCTCTCTGAACTACAGAGTATTGGAGGTATTGGAGGAATGGTTTCTGAGTACTCTCACCCCATAAACAGACGCTCCCTTAGTGTGGAATTCACGTGTAGATCAGGCGTTAGGGCTGCCTCTGAGCCTGCCACTATACAGGCCGTTTCACTTGGGTGCTCCTGCCTCATCTTGCATTTAGGTGGACCAAGGCGGAGCTGGTCCTTGGGCCTTCCTCACTGGGCCCTGCAGTTTCACTCCCTCCACGCAGCAAGATGCCACCTAATGGATGTGTGCAAGAAGAGGGCCCAAGGCTCAGACGTCCTTAGGGACAGGACCCCTGCTGGGGCTGGGTACTGGGAAAAGGCCACTGAGCTGCCCATGCCCTTCACTCCCGCCCTGTCTGGCTAAGGACAGGCCCCTTCCCTGCCCCAGCAGACCACCCCACCTGGGACCAGGAAGCTCCTGCCCTGAAATCAGCAGCCCCCACTCGCCATGAATATGGAGACATTTTGCTTCTCTGACCCTACTTTTTTGTTTAGGTCTCCACATTGGCTATTGCCACTCTGCAGATGCATTTATCTTTGGAAGTGATTAGTAGGTCCTCATCAGATCCTATACATTATTCATTTTTCTGGCTAAGTGCTACTCATCCTTCAGGCCTCGGGTGTCACTTCTTCTGGGAAGTCCTTGTAGGTGTCCTGCACCCTGGCAATGTCCTCACATCCCATGTATGCCCTGGGCTGGCATTGTCTGCTCACATCACAGTCCCCACAGAGACCTTGTGCACTCATGGGAAGGGACCATATACTTCCTCTTCATATGGCAGCACCTAGCGCAGGGCCTATTGGGAGTGGGGGCAGTATGCAGTGGTACAGAGTGGGTGCTTAGGAAAATGGGATGAGTAAATGAGTTTTGTTGGTTCCTCTCTCCTAAGAGAAAGTGATTCTCCTACCCCAAGTACTGGGAGTCGCCAGGCTGCCCGCGCCTACCTCTGGGAGAAGAGGTCCCTGTAGGGGCTGCCATGCTGCAGGGCGATGCCGTATCCCTTGCTGCTGACGCTGTTGCTGATGACAGTCACCGAGCAGTCGTCGTCTGTTAAGGCTGCGTACTCCACCACAGCCACGTCCCACAGAAAGGCGTAGTTCCCCTTCTTTGCCTGAAAGACCAAAACCACCGTGAAGTCAGGCAGGCCTGGCCTGCTGTGTTGGTTCTGAGCAGAGAGGTGGCTCCATGGTGGGATCTAAGGGCCCCGTCCTCCAGGTCCTCCTGCCCATCAGACAGCACGGCCCGCTCTCCTGCCATTTGCCGGCCTGCAGATGCCACCGCTGGCTGATGCCACCATTGTGGTTAGATATAAAAGATGGGCAGGCTCCAGCCACAGCACAGCTCATGGAGAGGGGAAGGGCAGGTGAGCCAGAGCTGGGCTGTAAGACCGATTCCTGGTCACAGTGGCGTGGGCCTATGTCCCAGATTGAGGGATTCTCCCATGGAGAGTGCAGAAAGTCTAACCCCAGGGGATTGAGATTCTCAGATCAGAACGTGGAGGAGCATAATAGTGTGAGAGTGAGGAAGAAGATGCTCCCTGGAGAGCACTGTCCCTAGGGAGAGGGAAGAATAGGATGCTGATAATTCTTATTCATTTAATATTTATACTTAGGACTTGACTGAGGCCTGCTTAGGGTGAACATGGGCAATGGCCCTGAGTTCAGTGCCCCCAAGTCGTGGTGACTTAATATCAAGCACAGGCACATGCTAGAGCTTCTGTGCTTTGGGAAGAACCCATTAAGGACAGGGCCCCGATTCCTGTGCGCCGGGCCAGGCTTCCACCACTGGCCTTCCACTGCCCACACGTAAGGGTGTGCACGTGCCTGCACACACATACACGTGCACAAATACACCAGCACACACACACACACATGCACGTTTGCACACATACATGTATGCTCCCACACACAAAGGAGCGGGTTTGCGGTGTCAGCGTCTCGTATCAGTGCAGTGGTTGCAGATTATGCCATTAGGAGTTTGCCTGAGGCCACAGTTAGTCCTAGCCCATCACACCCAGCCACAGCAGCATTCAATTCTATCTTGAGCCACAGTTCTAACTTTGCCTGGAGTTTGGGTTCTCAGAGGGATTGCAAGCTGCTGTACTTTCCGGGAGGCAATGCAAACTAGACATTGTCACTTGACCATCTTAAAATAGAGCATGTTTTTAATGTAGCAGAGTGCCTGGTTTTAATTCTATAGTGAGCACATAGACACCTCTTTGCCTTCCCCGTTCCTCCTACCATGGCACACGTGAGATGCTGGCAGACTTCAGTGTGGGTTGGTGATGGAGCTGATGTACCACAGACAGCAGTAGGCCAGGTTGGCAAGCTATGGCCTTCTTGGCATTGTCAAGGGCATTGTCCCCGGCTCCTGCCTCGGTTCAGTTGACTCTTCATATCCACTGAGACTTTCCAAAGTGCCACAGCCCCTCTGATGAAGCCAGTCAGCATTTTATTTCTCTCAAGACCCTCAGTGCCCATGGCCTGAGATGGCCCATTTTCTCATCAGGTCTCCATCAGAAGGATTTGTGGGCACAGTGTGACCTCTCTCAGTGGAAGAGGCTGCTCCTAGCCATTCACACAATTTTGCCCAATGACCTTGTGAGAAATGACACACGCCTGTGCCAACCACTGACTTGCAGCTCAGGGAGCAATCTCAATGTAGCACCAAAGCCTCGTTCCTCAACCCGTCCAATTTCAGCAGTCCTGAAGGACTTTGACCCAGGCTGCAAAATTACACACATCTCTCTCCCACCATGTAGGAAGATAACAGTCTTTGAAATTTTTTCCTGCTGGCAAACAAGTTTTCTTACAAAAAGATACAAATTTTCAAGTTCTCAGTAACCAAGTTTCTCAGCAAAATGTTGACTTACGACCTAATGTTTGGCTTCAGTCAGATTTTGTAGCATTTCACATCCATGCTCACAACTCAACATGACAATCAGACCTTGTTATTTGTACGATTTCGAAAGGGCATGTCATGTTGAAGGAAGAATTAAGATCAGGTTCATTTCTACCTTTCAAGTGATGTTCTACGAAGGAAAACAAAATAAGTCGGCTCAGACCGAGTCGAAACTGACTCTGAGGAAAGCCTGGCACAGCCACTCGAATGGGCACTTGGCTTCCCGAAAGGCACAGCCTGGGCTCAGAGACAGGTGAGCACAGCTGCCTGAGGGAAGCTGCATTTACAGTCCTGCAAGGCTAAGCTGAGAAGGAGGAAACATCTGGAAGAGATGCTGACAAAGACTCAGCCTCAAATCCCTGCTAACCAGGAAGATGATCAAGAAGACAGAACAAAGTAGGGGTCTTCTTGACCTGCTGGGATTACGCCAGACGCTCAGTCTCCCCGTCTGAAAAACAGGGACTAAATGTAACGTTATATTTCTTTTTCTTTTTTTAAGATACAGAATCTTGCTATGTTGCCCAGGCTGTACCTGAACTTCTGGGCTCAAGTGATCCTCCCACTGCAGCCTCCTGAGTTGCTGGGACTACAGGGGCGAGCTGTCACGCCAGGCTACCCTTAGGTGTCTTGCGTCTGCTTGAGGACGCAGTGGCTGGATCCCTGGCCTACCTGACGGCAACAGGGCAGGAGCACCTGGAGAGGCCGGTGCGCCACACTTTGTGATGGGGGCCAAATCAGAAGCTCCCACTGCAGTGGGACAGGCCAGACTCTAGCTCTGTCCTTATGAAGCACTCTCCCTTCTCAACGTGTCTTCTTTGCTTCCTTGGCACGCCAGAGCTTCCTCGGCCCCGCTCAGGCCTACGCTGGGCAGAATGCAGCACCCAAGCCTCCCCTGGGGTCCCCACGTCCATCGGTTTCCAGGAGAACTTCCTGCACCTTGCAGACACCTCCCCAGTCTGGTGTGTCGCAGAGCCCGTACCAGACATGAGGCTTCCGAGGTCTGACCCTGCTGCCAGGAACATTTCAGCTGCCAGCGGTAAGAAGCCAAAACAGCCCCACCTGTCATGGCTCTGTCACCTTCATAGAGATCCTCTGCTTGCCCTTTTGAAGAGTAAGTTCTATCCCTCTCCCAATTAAATAAATAAATAAATAAATAAAATAATGAAAAACAATGAAAAAATGTCTAAGATTTGTTTCTTCCTTGTGGAGTCAGAACCAGTTTTCCAAGTAGCCCCTAATAATTATGAATTCACCTCTTTACTGTGTGCTACTTATCCACAGGCCTGGTTGCCCCATAAGTGGGGGACATGGAATACATCAAGCATCTGTGTCCTGGAGGTCCAAGCTTGTCCCTTCTTCCCCATCCCTCCCATCACAAGCTCAGCCTCCTCTCCCTTGGTCGCCAGCATTTCCCCCCCTTCTGCTCCTGCTCTCTTACCTAGCGTCAGTTTCGCCAGGACAGCATGCCTATCCCTCTCCCTCTATCCGCGCCCCTTCAACTCCGTTTTCGAGACCTCTCACACCAGGAGACGTTTGCCATTTCCTATTTATATGGACTCTTTTCTGTTAAGGATTGTTTCCAGGCTCTTGGGAAGACAGAGCACAGGCAGGAATCCAGCCTCCTCTCAACCTCGTGCCACGGGCTGGAACTCGTGGAGGGAGAAGGGTGAGCCCAGTCACCTCCTGCAGGCGTCATGACAGATCTTTTGATTTGCTTGTTTGCAATTATGCCTGTTCATACCAGCCCCTTCTTCCTTGTGTCTCCGGCGTTGCCCTATTCCTACCTCCAAGGCGGCAGTTGGGGGGTCAGGGAGGAGAGGTCTGAGAGCAGGCATGTAGGTGGTGAGCTGCTTACAAACAGATCGTTGGCATTTTATTCCACAATGTCGGAGAGATAAAAGGGAGGCCACAGACTTGGATTCTGATACTTAAATAAGACAAAAACAAACACTGTACTTCGTGGACTGAATCACCTTTATCTGGCTAGCCCATTTATAATATTAAATGCATTCTGAATTTCCAGCCACTGACTTACCATGGATCAATGCGCTGGAATGTGGCTGTTGGAAAGTTAGGCTGCAGATAGCTGTGCAGACAGCCGAGCCTCCCTCGAGCCCTCAGCTCTGTGCAGAGCCTGGGTGGGCACAGAAACACCCCTGTCCAGCTCCTTTGACCCCAGGGAGCCCTTCGGGGCTAGTTCTGGGACTCTAGCCTAGGTTTCCTCCATGAGCAATAACGTATTTGCAGATCACGCAAGAAAGTAGAGGTGTGAAAGTTAGTATGTTCTAGAAACGTAATTTGGCTACTTATATGGTGCGATTTATTTTTAATTGATAATATCCAGTGGTGAAGAAATTGTGACAAAATGGGTGTGATCCTTCCTGGCTATCGGCGTCACAAAATGACACAACCCTTCAGAAAGCAAGGTGATAACACAGAACATGGATGTTTACAGCTGCTCCTGTCTGCTCCCTGGAAAATTGACAGTTTAACCTGAAAAGTAACCTAAATGTATTCAAGCCATATGACAAATATTCTAAATCTAGAGTTGACTCTTAAGTAAACATGCCAAGCAGGGAAATAATTTCATAAATTATGATTCATGAATGTGATAGCATTTTATGTAACAGATAATAATTACAAAGGCTTTGGAGAAACACTATATATATATTTGATCACTATGTATATATACACATGCACATACCCACACTTAATGAAAGTAGCAGAAAATAATAAGATGGACACACTATTATTGATGGATGCAGTATTATTGCTGTTCTGTGCACATGTGAAACATAATGTGCCAAAAGATGGGCAGTATCATTACCTAATGGAGAGGCACAAGTGATGATCCTTAGGACAAGTTGAAGAGAATGTTTTCTTTAATCTTGTTTTACAGTCTATACTCTCACACACTACATGGGTACCAAATCCGATCTGCGTCCCCCTGGGTGCTCCTGGCTCCACTGGAGCTGTGCCCTGGCCCATCGACAGGACACAAAGCCCTGACAGAGCTCGCAAATCTCTCCAGGACACTGGCTCCCTGACAGCACTCAAGCACTTGAGAACACTCTCTGACATCCTTGGCCTGCTTCTAAACATTTTGCTTCATTTCATTTTCCTCTTTCCCTAAAAGAAAAAAAAAAAAAGGCTTTGGTCCAGACACAAAAACAATAAATGCAAGGACTTTAGGAAAAGGAGGAAGAACATCTGTCTGTGGCATTGAAAAAAGTCAAGGGCATGTGGACATCCATCTGCCGTATGCCAAGACAACAGCAGCCAGAGGGACCACCCCTGGCCTGTCTCCCCACAAGTATCTTCCCAAACAGAATCGAAGCCTCTTCAGTCCCTCCCCAGTCCACCTGAGCCCTGGAGCATTCTAAAAGGAAAAGAACTGAGACAGTGAGGATATTGGGGCTCAGCACTTAGAGCATCCTTCCTAACATCTGGGGGAACATGATCAGCCTATATGGCTGGAGGAAGGTTGGTCTCCCCAAACAAATCCACGAGTAAGCGGGGATACTGATGACTTCCTCACTTTCCACCATCCCACACTGGTGATGAAACGAGACTGCGCCACCTCTCATTGCTCCGCTGACTCAGTGCCTTTCAGAACTCGCTGGGAGCACGAACTTTCACAGACATCAGCCTCTGAGGCAAGAATCTCATTACATTCTTCTATTCCACCCTAACTGCTTCGCAAAGGGACAAGCAACCACATTGCTCCCCCAAACGAGAACGCCGGTGCTGCAGACATCAGTCACAAATGCTACTGGGAAAAAAGTGCTGAAGGAAGCCAGACACCTGCAGCGCAGGTGCAGGGGAGGTGTGGGACACCTGCCAGGTGCCAGGGCCTTTAGAAACCTGATGCCTTTTCCGTCCATGGAATAATTCTCGAGGACAGAAGATTCATCCTCTTTTACACATAAAGAAACTGAGGCTCAAAAAAATAAAGTGACTTGTTTCAGACAAGGCCAGATAATGAACAGTGGAGTCATGTCAACCTGAGTTCTATCTGGCTCCAGAGAAGTCTGTGCCATCCCCTCTGCCCTGCTGGGACTCAAGAAAGAAAGGTTGGGGAAGACACACCTTCTGTCTTCACTCTTGGACCACTTCCCAGGGGATATTGCTGGTGACAGATCACACACGAATGGCAATGCCTGTCTTTTCCCAGCCTTACAAACAAGGGTGGTTCATGGAACCACTGAAACCCTGGAAGAAGGGAGGACACAGGGTCTGCTCCTTTTCTGGACGTCAGGGACTCCTTGGAAACCTGATGCATCCCCGTGTGCTTTCCGTGTCTGTGTGGCTCACTCACTGCCTGCCCCTGCCACTACTCTTTGTCCCAACAAAGCAGGGCTCAGCCTTTTCAAACATCCCAAGTCTCAGCTCCCAGTTATGTTCATACAAGGCAACACGCTGTCATACACAGCCTGAACCCTGGCCACGGTGATACCTGTATCACACATGCACTGTGCCAAATTGCAAGATGCAACAGTAAAAACCCAGACCGTCTGCAGATAAAAGGACAATTTAGCAGTCTTCTGGTGGGAGTGTGGGCTGGCATGATATTTCTGAAATGGCAATTTAGTGGGGAGAATTGAATGCTTTTAAAATGGGCATATGTAGCAATTCCACCTCTTGGGAGTTATCCTAAGGAATTATTCAATTTTTGAAAAAATGTTTGTATAAATATTTTCAGGACAACATTGTTTAAACTAGCCAGAAAATGGAAACAACCTAAATGCTCAATGATTTAGAATCAGCTAGGTAGTTCCATGACAGTAGTAGATCATGGAATATTACATTACCATTAATATGGTGTTTTAAAAGAGCATTGATTGCTAAGAAAAAGTCCTCTGGTAGAAAAGAGGCAGCCCTGGGCAGTGAGGCAGCCTGGGTTCTGGAGACTGACTGTACGGGTTTGAATCCCGCTCCATCGCCTGCTGGTTGCGGGAGGCAGGCACGCTGTTTGACATCTCTGGGCCTCGGTTCCACTGGGCGTAAACTGGTCCATACCTCACACAGTTCTGATGAGGGTTAAACCCCTCAATGCATGTGACATGCTTTGGATCTTGCTTGACATATGGCAAGTCCAAACATGACAACCAATATCATACTATTTAAGGGGAAAGAACCTGTTAGAATAGAGTACTGACACTGTGATATCTTTCTAAAATTATTATGTGAAAGTTTTATGTTCGTGAAGAATCAAAAGCAAGTACCAAATACAAACAAGGATCAGTTTTGGGCAGCCCCATCATGGGTGACCTTTGTTGGTGTTTTAGAATCTCTGTGTTGCCCGTGTTTCCGTCTGCAAACACCTGTGACTGCGGCGTCTAAGACGGTGATTGCAGAGATTCAACCTCGCTCTTTGCACACAGCGCACTGCGGAGAGCAG
>CAUYSK010113177.1:0-29797 GCA_963575035.1 Avahi laniger | reverse complement strand
CCTCAAATTCCTGGGCTCAAGCGATCCTCCTGCCTCAGCCTCCCGAGTAGCTGGGACTACAGGCATGCACCACCATGCCCGGCTAATTTTTCTGTATCTTTTTAGTTGTCCACAATTAATTTCTTTCTAATTTTAGTAGAGACGGGGTCTTGCTCTTGCTCAGGCTGGTTTCGAACTCCTGAGCTCAAACAATCCACCCGCCTCGGCCTCCCAGAGAGCTAGGATTACAGGCGTGAGCCACCGCGCCCGGCCACTCTTGGCTTCTTATTGATTTACTTTTTAATTATTTCTGTAAGGACCATGACATTGCAAGATAGTCTGAATATTCTTTGCGTGATTATGACAGGACATTAAGACAGACTTTATTTCCTTTTCACGTAGAAAAGCAGTATGTTTTGTGTGTAATGTTTCTTTTTGGAAAAGGCAGACAGCATTGAAGAGGAGTTTTGAGTCACAGACATTTGTAAGTCTCGAAGCCATGCTGCTCCATCCTGAGATTGCCATTGCAGACTGTGCATCAGTTTCGTTCTGTCTGTCTGCTGTGGTAGCGTCAGTTCTCTCCCAGAGCAGTACCTGAGCTGGGTGATGTGAACAGATAGAAAAATCAGGCAGTAGATTGCATAGTATCCTTGTTCTGAAAAGCTTACGACTTTAATGCCATTTGAACCTTTGGAAAATGTTTGTAGCTATTCATTTTTCATAGAAATGTATTTTAGAGATTTAATAGCCAAGTTATTTTTGTTTCTTTTTTAGATTTAGAAAAATAGAACCCTCCTTAAAAGTTTGAATTGCACTAGAAGTAATTTATTGTTAAGAAGTAAACGTTACTGAGAAGTTTCTTAAAATTATCGAAAATAAAGAGCTCTTGGTTTGAGTGCTTTGGAAGTACCTTTGAACACACCTAGTAATGCCTGGAAAGGGTACACGAGAAACTGGACCCTAACAGACCCCTGTGAGAAGCATGAATTCTCTGGGTAGTTGCTACTTCCTTTCCTTCTTCCCGTGCCTTATGTCTCGCAGATGTCTTCTGTTTCCACCAGCTCAAAGCAGCTTTATGTGGCCAGAGAGAATCCACGACTCAGTTTCTTTTATGCCATTCCTTTGCTACAGAACTGAAAATGATTGCTTTGCCATGTTTCATATTTGGCATTGCATGAAGGGTTTAAGGTTGCTGTCCCCAACCCCGGGCAGCAGACCGGTACAGGGCCACACGACAGGAGGCAAGCGTGCAAGGCTTCGTCTATATTTATAGCCACTTCCCTGCACTCAGCATCCACCTACTGACCCCCACCTCCTGTCTGTGAAAAATTGTCTTCTATGAAACCAGTCCCTAGTGCCAAAAAGGTTGGGGACCACTGGTACAAGGAACAGTTAGCTTTCCCTCCTTCATGGGACCAGCCCAAAGATTGTAATGATCCAGTTCTCTGATTTTCTGCCTATCCTTTCTCCTTGCCTATCATTCCTTGATTGGGGAAGCCTATTGTTTCAAGCTTTCCATCGTAGTCTTCATCACCTTACAATGACCAGAGTATACAAGTAAGTGTGCTCTGCTATAGTGTATTTAATCCTCACCAGCAAAATTATTAGTGGGGCAATCCTCCCCCGCTTAGATGTTCTTAAGTCCCTGCATTCTCAATTCATCCAACTTGCCAGCCCCCTGTAAAGCTGTTTTCCAGCTAGTTCTTAGCCTTCAGACCGTAGCCCATTTTGTAATACTAACCTAGCCTGTGGGTGACTCTGGCATGATGAAACCTATGGAGATGATATGGCATTTGATCCGTCAGAGGAGGGAATTAAATTGTTTTGATTTGTTTTTATAAAGATATGCTGGCTGTTACCTAGAACACCAATAATTAATTTGTTTTAGGTACTGTGTATAATACATGAAGAATTCTTTGGAGTAAGCCTGACCAGAATCTGTATCCTGCCTCTGCCTCTTACTTGTTATTATCTTATTATTGGTCAAGTTTCTTAACTTTTCTGATTTTTAATTTCTTTATATATAAAATGGTGAGAATAGTAATAGGAGTTGGTATGTGAATTAAGTACTTGAATTTAATTACCTTAAAAGGTTCAGCACTCTGCCTATCATATAAGTGCTCAATAAATGTTAGTAATTATTATTAAATAATATTGTTGAATGAGTTGCTATATTAATCTTTCATCTCCTTCTTCCCCATTTTGTTTTTTACTCTTTTCTGTCTTTCTCTTCCTTTTACTCTCTCAGTGCGCTAAAGGGACGTTCATACTTTCAGTCACATCCGCAGGGTTTATGGAGAACACTTATCTGCCAGGAATTGTTTTGGTTTGTTGTAACCTCTTAGAGAAAGTTGTTTTCAAGGACAAAAAAGAAAAAATATTTTGCCTGCTTAGATGGACTGACACTGGCGATCTCAACTTAATTCCCATGTTAGGACCCTGCCCCTACAGCAGCTCTTGCTCCGAAAGTCATCCAAATGCCTGTCGGCGCAGCGGTGCAGGGCCTGCGCTGCGCATCCTCTCGTTAACATTCTGTTGGCATATCCAGTTTCATGGGCCCACAGCGATTTTCATTGCGGAGACTGCTTGGCGTCTTACGGGAGCAGATGAAAACAGCCTCTGAAGGGAAGCTGCTTCTCTGGCACACACAAGCGGAGCAGCGTATTCCTACATTGCCCAAAGTGCTTCGGCTTCATCAGCATCAAAGCCTCTGCCTTTTGGGAGGGAACAAGTGGTGGGGCCATTTTAGACATTAAAATGGAGTACTTCTTGGCATCTGGAAAAGTTGATGTTTTTGTACCCTTTGATCTGAGGGCCCCCCTCTTTGCAGTCTTTCAAATTGAATGTCCTGTGGTTGATTGTGTTATTAGATTTGAGAGCATTTGTTTTCTTCATCTTCACCCTCTTTCCACATTTCATGTAGAATGGTGTGTTCAAATCTTGTCTGAATTTAATTTCATGAGCTATATGACATTTAGGAAGTATGAGTTGATGATACTCTAGCTTTCTGCATTTTGTCATATTTTACCATCTGTGCAACACATGATAAGTGTTAGATTTATGTTCCCTTGCAAGTTCGATGTTATGTAGGACAGACAAGATAAAAAAGCTCTCGTCCTTGAGGTATTGACATTGTAACCAGGAGTTCTTAATCTCGGACCTGTAGACGTCTGGGGAATCTGTGGCAAGCTTCTGGGGCTCCTTGAGTAGTCTAAAATTATATGCAAATATTTCTTGAGATTTTTCAAGGCATCTGAGGCCAAATAATGGTGTTAAGGATGACCGAATAGAGTTTTTAAGATCCTGAAATTGAACTAGATACATCTTCTAATTAGGACTTATTATGGTGCTGTTGATTTTTTGCTTTTAAGGAAATTGCCTCAAATAAATCTGTTTTAGAGCAGGCCTGTAACTCAACACCATTTGGCCTTGGTCATCTGATTTTATGAACTAAATTGTTTGTGGAGACCAAAGGAAAACAGGAGAGTGCCACCTAGAGGCCTTAGCAACGATTTGGCCCAGGCCTTCTCCCTACACGGGAGTCCTTAGCTTTAGCACCTTTCTAAATTAAGAACATTTTTTTCCTCTTAGGTAATTGAAGATCATAAACGTGTGTCAATGATACTTATAATCTATACAGGTGCTACACTTGTGAGATCTAGCCTTGCTACTATACAAACATTAATTTTAATAAAGCTTAATGTAAATGATATTTACTCTATTTTATGGAAATGTAGGAGCTGTAGTCTTTTGGATTTACACTGCATTTGAGTATACTTTTAATCATAAAGCAAAAACAAATTGATGCCTGATATAAATTCATTTTTATATAGGGACTTTGTTATATTTTCTTTTAAAGTTAGAATATATTAAAAGTTAAGAGTAATATATATTATTTTTTGAGACAAAGTCTTACTTACTCTGTCGCCCTGGGTAGAGTACAGTGGTGTCATCATAGCTCACTGCAACCTCAAACTCCTGAGCTAGAGTGATCCTCCTGCCTCAGCCTCCTAAGTAGCTGGGACTATAGGCATGCCACCACACCTGGCTAATTTTTCTATTTTTTGTAGAGATGGGTTTTCACTCCTGCTCAGGCTGGTCTTGAACTCCTGACCTCAAGCAATTCTTCTTCCTTGGCCTCCCAGAGTGCTAAGATTACAGGCGTGAGCCACCGCACCTGGCTTAGACTAATTTATTTTAATTACCCTTAGTATTCGCTTCAGGACAATAATAAAGAAAGCTGTTCGCCAAATGATGTAGAAACTGCAGAGCTGAATTCACCCTGGAAAAATAGACCAAACAGGATTTAAATCCACATGAAGATGTATAACAGGGTAGTCAAGAGCATACCTTAGAAGTCCCAGTTTTGCCATTACTTTGCGATGCTGGGTACATTATTTAACTTTTCAAAACCTTGTTTCTTCTTCATTTATAAATAGGGCTAATAATAGTATCTAACTTAAGATTGTTGTGAAGATTAAATGAAAAAAAGTTGGTAAGCGCAGTGCCTGGCATGTAGAAAATATTTTAATAATTTATTCTTATTTTCACTGACCAATTTTGTTTTCTGGGCAGTTCTAATGAAATAAAAACATAAAATTTTTTAAATTATGGAGCATTTTATATTTTAAAAAGCATTTTCACAAATACAGTCTCATTTGATTAGAGTAAATATTCAACAAATATTTATTTATATATTCAGTAGATATTTATGCAGCTCCTAAATGGTTAGGTGTGATAACCATTTCAGGTGTTAGATATTTGATACTGGGTACAGCAGTAAGAGAGACATGGGCCTTACATTATGGTGGGGGAGTTAGACAATAAAGAAATAAATACATAAACAGGATGGTTTCTCTAAGAAACCATCAGTGTGAAGAAAATTATGTTATGTAATAGAGTGAGTGGAGGCCTACTTTACTGTAGGTGGTCAGGGAAGAGCTCTCTGAGGAAGATACATTTAAGCTCTTACCTGAATGATGAGGAGCTTGCCACGTGAAGCTCTGGGGAGCGGCCGTTCCAGCTAAAGGAAGGAGCAAATGTAAAGGCCATTAGCTGGGCATGTGTTAAGCCTGTGCAAAGACAGAAAATGGCCAGGACTTTGGATTTTATTCTGAGAGTTATCGGAAGAGATTAAGAATTATAGGCAAGGTTAGTGATATGCCCCTTTTGCTTCTGTACGGAGGATAGATTGTAATAGAATAAGAATGAAGCAGAAAGACCGTTGAGGAGACTTTTACAGTACTCTGAGTGAGAGATGATGGTGGCTTGGGTAGAGATGTCGAATTATTGGTTCAGGGATTTGAATTCCCATAACGCACCGGAGACCATTTTCATGGAAGACAGGTTTTCCATGTTGGGGGTGGTTTTGGGATGATTCAAACACACTATGTTTATTTTGCAGTCAAACCTCTCTGGTAATGATAATCTGTATTTGCAGCTGCTCCCCAGCGCTAGCATCACCACCTCAGCTCCGCCTCAGATCATCAGGCATTAGAGTCTCATAAGAAGTGTGAAACCGAGATCCCTTGCACGCAGTTTACAGTAGGGTTCATGCTCCTATGAGAATCCAATGCCGCTGCTGATCTGACAGGAGGCGGAGCTCAGGCAGGATGCGAGAGATGTGGAGCGGCTGTGAATACAGATGAGGCTTCGCTCACTCCCCTGCTGCTCACCTCCTGCCGTGAGGCCGGGTTCCTAAGGCCGTAACAACTCTGCAGTATAAAGGCAGTCTAGCATCGCGGTTCAGAGCACCAGAGGAAGAGACAGACTGTCTGGTTTAAAATCTGACTTAATAACCACGTGGCCTTGGAAAAGTATCTTAACTTCTCTGTGCCCAAATCCTATCATTTCTAAAATGGGAATAATATGTTAATACTGCTGTTTTATCATCAGCATCATCACCACCTTCGTCACAACTTCTATTCCCACATCATCCTCAGTACCCCCAATTTACAGATGAGAAAACTTAGAAGGTGGTTTTGATATCAGAATTTAGGTTTCTTGATTTTGATTCCATTGTTCTTTCTGCAATATAATTTGTAATATGAGCTCCCAGAGAAAAATATCTATTGATCTGAATCTCTGTAGCTCACAGCCCAGTTGTATGTACCCGCGAATGTTTAAATAACGTTGTGAAAATGATAAATAAGGCTAGCTGAATCCCACTGTGTGATAGATAGGTAGCTACTGTGCCTGTGTACCTCTCCCCACACACCTCGTGCCATCAGAAATTTCAAATTTCAAATTTTGAAGAGAGCTATCGCACACCTAAGCCAAAAGCATTAATAGTCACGTAATAATACACATAGGACAGAACTGAATATTTTGAGAACCTTGTGAGATACTGGATTTCTTTAGACGACTTTCTACTCTTCATTAATTGTGTTAAGTGGGGCCATGCATGATGTAAATAAAAGAAATTCATGGATTATCCTCAGACTGTTTTTGGTCAGACTTTAGTGAAGGCATTGACCAGATTACCACGTCTGAATTTCTCTTTTCTCCATCTCTGTCTGCCTCTGCCCAGCCCCTTCTGGAGTAAGCAATGAAAGAGGTAGGTTCAAGGAGCAAGAGAGAGAAAACTAGAAGCAAGGAGCTTGATAGTCTTCCCGCTGGCCTCGCCATAGTTCCTCAGTTCCACTGGCTCCTCAGCCTCCCCTCACCAGAGACTGAAGGTGGGCTGTTTGTCTGTTGCAGAGTGCGAGCACTTGATCCGCCACATGCTGGTGTTAGACCCGAATAAGCGCCTCTCAATGGAGCAGATCTGCAGGCACAAGTGGATGAAGCTAGGGGATGTGGATCCCAACTTTGACAGGGTGAGCTGGGCACCACTGCCTCAGGGAACTCCTGTTAGAGCTGCTGCAGTATCTTTTGCATGCGATTGTAATCAGGCCATGACCTGAAAAGGCAGGCGCTGGGAACAAACTATTGCATAATACCAGTGCAGCAAGTGAAGCGAGCAAGAAATGTAAAACCAGCTGAATTGTTGGAGACCTACCATTTGTCCCCAAATTATAGTCTGTTTTTGGCTTTTGAGACAGTATAGCCCACGGTTCTGTAGCTCACTCACCATGGGAATATTTCTTTCCTCTTAGTGTGTTCAGTTCAATGGCTTCTGTACCATACCTTTATTTAAACCGTCGTGGCCATCCCAGGTACCCCAAGGAGCTCAGGAGATAGGGAGATCTTGTCCGCTCACAGCTGATCACCCAGGGCTGTGTTGCTTATTAGACTTTGAGGCCAATAAAAGCCTAAGCTAGGAGGTATGGAACAGCTTGGTCATTGTATACGATATGCCATATTGACATGCCTAATTGGGGGCTTGACAGCTTGCCTCTTTCTATGTTAAAGTTAATAGCCGAATGCCAACAGCTAAAAGAAGAAAGACAGATGGACCCCCTGAATGAGGATGTCCTCTTGGCCATGGAGGACATGGGATTGGACAAAGAGCGGACATTACAGGTATCTCCAAAGGAGGGGAGAACAAAGTGAGATGTGGCAGTCATTCCTCTGTCCTGCTTTTTCCACTTTTTCTCCTTCCTGGGAACTTGGGTCTTTTTGTTCTCCTCCTGTTTTTCTTCCTCTGCCCTTCCCTGGGCCTTGGAAAGAGGAAAGAAGGTGCTTTGGTCAGCTAATGTTATTACTGAAAAGGTTTTGGTCATTGACATGCCATTTCACCGGGGTTTGTTTTTTTTCCCACTCTTTTCCCTTCTCTCTTGGTAGTCATTAAGATCAGATGCCTATGATCACTATAGTGCAATCTACAGCCTGCTGTGTGATCGACATAGGAGACATAAAACCCTGCGTCTCGGAGCACTTCCTAGCATGCCCCGAGCCATGGCCTTTCAAGCACCAGTCAATATCCAGGTGGGCAATAACTCCAGTGACCTAGTACAGGACAAGTAACAGCAGGGGGTAAGGGTTAGCTATTGCTCACTAACCTGAGTCAAGAGAGTTTCCTCATCTTCCTTACCTCTCTCCTCCCATCTGTCATCTCTTCATTTGTCGGAGGTCAATCAAAGATCTGCACCTTTCTTTGACAGAGGATGGATGGGCAACAATAGTTGCTTTTTTTTACTTCTTTTTTTAAGAAATAACAAATCATTGGGAGATACTGTCTTCTCAACAGAATGCTTCCTTGTTGTGTTTTCTAAGGGCAGATGAACCAAAGACTTTAGCAATCAAGGACACATAGACTTTTAGCAATCAAGACTACTTTGAAAGACTATCGTTATTTCCCTCTAGTGTTAAGGTGTGTCTGTGTCCATATGTACTGCTTTCCAGGCGGAGCAGGCAGGTACCGCCATGAACATCAGCGTTCCCCAGGTGCAGCTCATCAACCCAGAGAACCAAATTGTGGAGGCAAGTAGCACCCTGTGATAGTTGTCAGCTGAAACCGCTTTCTTTCTCAGATCCTTCCCTTCCTTACATTTTATTTCTAATTTTGTGATGTTTCCCTCCACCTCAGCCGGATGGGACAGTGAACTTGGACAGTGATGAGGGTGAAGAGCCTTCCCCTGAAGCACTGGTCCGCTATTTGTCAATGAGGAGGCACACAGTGGGTGTGGCTGACCCGCGGTGAGTATCTGGCCACCAGCCCTTATTAACACCAGGGCAAAGAATTGCCACTTGACTTTCAGTTCCTACCATTGCACGTGTCTCCTCCTTCATTGTATCTCCCAGATGAGATCTAATCCACTGGCCAGGACAAGTGGACAATGATATGATGCCATTTATATATGTGGACAAATAAAATTTTGTGAACAAAAATCCGAAATCCAAAACCACACCAGGTTCTCAAAGTGTTTTCCCTAAGCAGTCTTCCATGATGTTCCCTGATGCCCTCACACTGGGGAATTAGGCTAAATGCAGCTCTCTCCATTTTTGTTCTACGGCTGAAGACTGTCAACATTAAAAATAGCCTTACCTCCTTTCTGGATATTTTCTTTGCTGAGTAGGAAAGAGAAGGATGTGGCAAGAATTCTCCTGAGAGTTCAACTAGGGGCAAAGCTGGTTTTCTTATAAATATCTCTTTTCTCTGAGTGAATTTCCAAAAAAGACTCCCATGCCTGCTGACTTGCTTGCTTTATGTTTCTTGTTCTCGGCCTATGATCAAACAGGCAGTAGGAGAACATTCTGGCTCCACAGACTGTGTCAGCTGCAAAGGGGTGGAGTCCTGAGTCTCTCTGTTAGTGGAAAGAGCTCTTATTTTAAAGTATGCTGTAAAACCTACTGTTGTAGCATGACAGCCCTGCACATCCAGTACTTATCTGCCCTATCGGCACTGACAAGAATAATTGCATTCTTTCCCTGGTGAATCAGTTGCTACTTCAGGCAGCTATTGTTTTAGCGGGTGGCCCGTTTTCTCTAGAAACTTGCTATTCACCTCCAGGCTTTGGAAACCCGAACTGGACTGCTGCCAGCATTTCCTCTTGGCTCAGAGCTGTTGGTTTTCCGTGAGTGGCCAGTGAAGAGTAGTGATCCCCAGTCCCAAACGGTCAAATGGGAGAGTCAGATTCCACACATTAGGCATCTGCTTTACTTTGGGGTATTAGAGAGAAGTACAAATTTAAAAAGAAAGTAAAAAAATAAACTGTATTGAACATAGCAGTGCTGTCAATTTGGGGATATAAGCACTTCAGAGTAAGAATGTTAACCAGACTTCCCTGTCATCCTGTTTTCTGTCAGCACGGAAGTTATGGAAGATCTGCAGAAGCTCCTACCTGGCTTTCCTGGAGTCAACCCGCAGACGCCATTCCTACAGGTGGCCCCTAACATGAACTTCATGCACAACCTGTTGCCCATGCAAAATTTGCAACCAACGGGGCAGCTTGAGTACAAGGTACCTGGATATGGGAGAGGGTTTGCTCCAGAAGAAACAAACTTGAGCTTCCTTTGAGAGGCTTTGTGGGACCTTCCCCAGGATTTAAGGATTTCCTTATAGAATAGGATGATTTCTCTTGCAGAGCAGCTCAGGTGAGAGGGAATATTTCTGTAGTCTACTTCACAGTCAATGGACCCCCTGTTTTCAGTAGATTAGGATATTGCTCTTTTCATTCATCCTTCCCCCCATCTTACCAGTCTGTCTTTCCCACCCTACTCCTGGCAGGAGCAGTCTCTGCTACAGCCGCCCACCCTGCAGCTGCTCAATGGAATGGGCCCCCTTGGCCGGAGGGCATCAGATGGAGGAGCTAACATCCAGCTCCACGCCCAGCAGCTGCTGAAGCGCCCACGGGGACCCTCCCCACTTGTCACCATGACACCAGTGAGTAGCAGCACAGAGCCCAGTTTACTTTCTCAGAGGTTTTTGCTAAAGAAGTTGTAAGCCTAGGGTCGGGAACCCAGGGCCAAACTAAATGTCTGAATTTCTTCTTTCTCCAAACTTACGATGCTTAATGTATTCCCATTTTCGTCAGGCTGGTAGATTTTTCCTGACTTTATTTTTGGTTCCCTTCCTTATGTAACCAAATAATTTCTACGCCAAACCCCACTCCCGGAGAGCCTTTTCCTCAGTGGGCCACCTCTCGGCCCCTTGTTGGGCACAGCTGCATTCCCGCCAGGTTGAGGACAGCAGCAGTAGCCTGACTCAGAGCCTCGCATAGATAACTGTTACCCGCCAGAAGGCAGTTGAGTCGAACAGCGCTCTCCGGAATTCATTGCTTTCTAGACTGGTGTGCAAAATTATCTTCTCACCAATTCTTTCTCCTTTGACAGATACCACTCACATTTTTGGTACAACCTGGATCACTTGATTAAATGGCTTTCAGGAGCTCTAGCCTAGTCATTTGACATCTCTCAGTCCCATCTTCTTTATATGATAGCCACATTCAAAGATTTTTTTTTGCCCCTGGGTTCTGTTTATTTCTGGTTATTTTCCTGTCATAGGTCATTCATTCATTCGTTCATTCAATGTCATAGTACCAGAAGATGGGGTGCTAACTATATCCACAGCCCTTACAAGATGTTTTCGGGCACTGCTTCTCTGAGGACCCCTATTTCTCCCCTTCAATTAATCATGAATTAATCCCTTATGAAACACACTAGAAGTGAATCATTAGAAAAATAAAATTTTTATTTTTTGTTTTTTATGTTTGGTGGAGCCAAGATGAAAGAAAAAAATTTTTTAAAACATAGAAAATAACAAGGCTAAATTTTTTATTCAACAGATAAAATTATTCTGTTAAGTTGCTATAAATGTTTCTAAAAGCCTACTGTTGATTTCTGTACTTACTTTATCATTGATTGGCAACAAAACAGTTTACGGACTGGCAGGGGTCCATGGGCCACACTTTCAGTAACACTTATGTCACCCTGGCATCATTGACAACATCAACATGTGCAAAGTGTTTGAACAACAGTGAAAAACCGCATGTGATTAAGTGCCCAAGTTAATAACGTGGACTGTTAGGTGGCAGAGGCTTTCAGGGATGGGCAAGATCAGCATAGGTTTTGAAGGATCATGAACAGGTTTATGGGAGGTGGGTTGACTTCCTCTCTCCACTGTAACTGTTTTTGTCAGGGTCACTAATAAGTTCTTGTTGTAAGTCCAATGGACACTTTTAATCTTTATCTTTTGGACATCCTAACTGTATTAGTCACTGTTGACCATTTTTTTCCTCAAAATATTTTCTTTTCTTGCCTTCTGTTGTGCCACATTCTCTTGGTTTTCCTCATGCCTCTCCTTTCAGATTCCCTTTTTGCCAGGGTTTTACCATAGGCCTGTTCCCGTCTTACTTCACATACTCTCTGGATAAGCTTGTCTACTCCCATACTTTCAGTTACCATCAGATTCTCCAGCCCAGAATGCTCTTCTGAGTTCTACACATCTGTATATATGACTGCCTACTGGATAGGTTTAGTCGGTTATCCCACAAGTATTCACAGTTTTAATTTTAATTCAACATGTCCCAAAATGAATTTATCATGACTCTGTGAAACCTGTTCCTCCCCTTGGGTGACAGTGAATGGCACTCTCATTATCCTTATGTCATTAGACAAGCTAGGAATGTGGATTTTATCTTAACTACCCTCTCTTTCCCTTCTTCCCCATACCAAGATAGTTATCTAATATCTGTGAATTAAATATCTTCTTTTTATCTCCACAGCCTTCTCTTTAACTCAGGTCACTGTCACCCATTGCCTGGATTAACACAATGGCCTCCTACCTGGCTTCCTTGGTCCAATCTTGTCTCCTGATCCCCACCTTCAAAGTCCTTTTCACACTGCAACTAAAGTGAACTAGCTTTCTCCAGTGTAAATCTTATAGATCATGCCCCTGCTTAAAATCCTTTAGTGATTCACCACTGTCCTTCCTCAAAATAAACTTCTTAGTGTGTTATTCCTGGCCATTTATAACTGGCCACAGCATTCCGCCCCTGCCCCATCGACAGCCACTTCCTGCCTAACCCTGTTCACTCCACCCTTGGAGAATTGTAATAAAAGATCTGGAAACTCTAGAAGCATTCAAACAGTGGAATTATTCCAAAAAGCTTTTTGTTTTGTTTTGTAATTATCCATTTTAACAAATGCTCTTTTATAATAATTGAAGTGCGATATTTGTTCTAGTGCTTGAAGCATGGTGATACGTGAGCCACCAGGCTATGAGTAGCTATTGCGAATGCACAGCATTCCAGTCCTCATGCGGATGGGAGCAGTCACAGTGATGCATGCATTGTGATGGTTCTCATTTCACATATATGTTTTGGTAGGTAACAGCTATTTTAAAGCGTTGAATTGCAGCTGCACAATTATATGTTATATATAAAAATATACTTTCAAAACTGCATTATGCTTTCCTGGAATTAAGATATCTAAACTCTGGAAATAACATTAATATGAAACAAGTCAATTCCTAGACATTACAGGTAAACAATCTTCTACTATATTTTCAGGTCCTCAAACATCTGCAGGCCTTCTCTTTTCTCTCAGCCTAGAAACCTGTGGCCCCTTTCTCTGCCTGGCTAGCTCCTGTGCATCCTTCAGGTCCCAGGTTAGGTGTTGCCTCCCCTAGGATGCCTTCCTTAATTCCCAAGCTCCCTTAGTAGAGGACTTCGTCATGCTATTTTGTAATTATCTGTTTACCTGTCTCTATTGTCTAACTAGATTCTAAAATGAGGGCAAGGTCTATATCTATAAATTCACATTTTATCCTGTAACATAGTAGGCATATTTGTTGGATGAATAAATGAATGAATGAAGATGAATTAGGGAAGAAATGCCAATTGTTATCACCTGAGTAAGGTAAAAATTTTAAAAACCCAGGTATATGAAAGTTTTGTATAATTCAGGAGTCCCAGAAAAGTTTTATAAATAAGAAAGTTAACAGAAAGTCCTACCCACGTCCAGCTACTAGAATAAGAGACATCAGAGACTAAGCTGCCACCTTGAGCTTTTCCTTCCTGTCTCTCTTCAGGCAGTGCCAGCAGTTACCCCTGTGGACGAGGAGAGCTCAGATGGGGAGCCAGATCAGGAAGCTGTGCAGAGGTAATGTGACATCTGGCAGTGCTTGCAGAACGTCCTTGGGCAGGCTCCCCCTGCAACCAACGAAAGGTCGCCTCTGCCCAAGGAGGTGGTACAGTGCAGCTTCAACATTTGTGTGGTCTCTTTGCTCAAGCCAGATGGCATGTTCCTCCCCACATGGAAGTAACAGAAGACTACCCAGAAAATTTCATTTCTGTAAGCGCCATTGGAAGTCCCCTAAGTGACAGCAATAACCATAAGAACTTTTTCTCTCCTCCCTCCTTCCTTCCTTGCCCCTTGCCTTCATATTGCAACTCTGATAGTATTCACAAGGCACAAAGCCTGCTCCTTCCTGCCAAGAACTGTTTACTGAAAAGGAATTGGAGATTTGGGATGACAGTGATCCTAGCTAGTCTAGCCATGGACCTCTGGCATGGACTCTTCCTTTCCAGGAGAATGAATACCTTTTGTACTGTTTGCTGTGTGCTCCTGCTACCCCCTTGCACCAACAAAGAGATATTGAAAAAAAGAATATGGGATTCGGGCCAGGGACAGATACAAACATCCATTGTTTGCAAAACCTTCTTGAGAGATGCCTAATTCACAGAGAACGGCAGTGACCATCAGGCATGCTGTACTGTTCATTTGGCCTCAGTTCCTAGCCCCGGTCCCCAGTTCTATGCATGCCCCCTGTGGGAGTTGTCTTTCTTATTTTCCGGGGAGGGGGTTTCACCAGAATCCAGCATGTATTTTCCCAGAAATACAGGTGTTCTTCAAGATTATATGTTTTTCCTTTGAGGGAAACTGAAATAAAATGGTTTTCGTGGGCTCTTGGGGAAACTTTGGGTGTCTTTATCAAAATGGATGTTAAACTACTAATGGCTTATTTTTTGGTAAGTTTATAACCACTAATCACTCTATAATATGTTAACTGATTTTGGTTTAAATGGGCAAGGTAGTTAAAAATGAAATGAGACCATTTTCTAAGAACCTGACTGTTGCTGGCCAGTACTCTTCTTCCTGCCCCAGTAGCTCTGTAAGGGAACTGCTATGCAAAAAGAAGCTGGTCCTACGTGGAAAGAAAACCCTGGTGAACAGGGGTGTTGGTAGGTGGGCCAGCTACTTCTACAGTTTAGCCAATGGAAGGAAAATTGTGGTAACTTTTTTTTTGTCTTGATGCCGTTGTTTCCATCGTTTCCTGATAACAGGGTATATAAGGTTGCAAAAGGGCCCTGCTGGGTCATGAAAAAATGAGAAATTAGGAAATTTACTACCTTCCTACCTTACAAGAGACAGCAATATTTTATTTTTACCTTCTTTGTCTTGACTTGACTTCTTCCAGCTCCACCTTCTTTCTTCTTCAGAGTAACATTTTAAGGGTGTACTGCCCATCAGTTTTGATGTAATAGAGAGGAAATAATGCCTCTCTCAGTCATGCCCAAGAAGAGCAGCAGTGGTGAAGGAAGTCATCCACCAGACGGAGGGGGCGGATATCTCATTAATGTATTGACTAAGTGGCGGGTCTGAAAGATCTTCAGAATGAAAGCCATCTGCTTCTAAACTCTTCTGCTTTTGAAACTCCTCTGTTTTCTTGCCTTGCCTTTCCTCCCCCCATAAACAATTCTAAACATTTCATGTGGCTTTATTTCTTCAGCCTCTACATTCTGTAGAGGTTGGTTCCCTGGGGACAACATCAATTTTTCTTCTCTGATGACTGAGTTACAGTCACTGAGCATGAGGGAAGGGGTGGTTGTGGAACTCGGTTATCCCCAAATGGAAGCATCTATTTTGTGTGACCCGTAGTAAGGACAGTTTCAAAACCGGGGGCCTCTGGGATCGAGAGACACATGCGCAGCCCTTCTGAATATCTCCCACGGCTCATCTCTAGGAATAGTCTTTAGGGCTCATTTCCTCTGACTTGTATTTTGGAAATTTAGAGGGAAACAAGGAATAAAATTAACACGTAGAAAAGAAATTCTTCTGTTGAAGGGAATGAAGTAGAGAAAATCGATCCTCTTTGTGAGCTAGATCTGCTTGCTTTCCTTTCTCTCTTTAGTGGCTGCTCTTAGGTTCAAGTTTAGCCACTTCAGTGCTAAGCCGACTTTTGTTGGCCAGATAGACACATTTCACTTCCATCCAGTCAGGGATCTCTTTGCCACTGAGCCCTTCTTGAGCTCTGGCACTATCTCATTGAATGCTTTGGATTAACTTCTAATGCTTCTTGGGGAGGAATATTCTTGCCCCTCTTTTTTACTATGAAATGTGCTCCTGCTTGTTGCAGGTACTTGGCAAATAGGTCCAAAAGACATACACTGGCCATGACCAACCCTACAGCTGAGATCCCACCGGACCTACAACGGCAGCTAGGACAGCAGCCTTTCCGTTCCCGGGTCTGGCCTCCTCACCTGGTACCTGATCAGCATCGGTGAGTAGCCACATGAGCTATATGAGCTCTTTGAGGCGCATCGAACAGGCACCCTTCTAACTGGTCTCACAGTGACAGTGACTAGCATCATGGCTTTAAGTAGAAGCCAGCTGTCATCCTGAACTCTCATCTTCTCAGCTTCTTGCACTAAGCAATGCACAGGGCAAAAGTTTTCTGCTGGGTCCTGGAGCAATACAAAATTCCTCTTTCCCATTGCCTGGAGACCTGTTTATCGTCTACAGTTGATTTCCATGATTCTAGATGTTGATTCATAGATGAAATTGAACTTGAGACCTGCAAGGAAGTGAAACTCTCAGAAGGCCAACTGTAAATAGGAGGAATTATGGCCGTATCAGTAAACTTGACCTTTAGAAGAACGAGCGTTTCATGTCATGTTACCATTGAACAACGAACTTGAATATGGAGAAAGACACAGCCCCTTGTGAATGGTAGAGCAGAGGTGCTGCATCCTCTTGAGTGATGTGTTCGAGAAGTCATCCTTTCAATATTCTGATAGCAAAATCTTTTGCTAGGTCTCTGTTACAGTTATAATTCATTCTCTTGAAGAAATAAAACCAAGCTTCACCTTCCTGACCAAGAAAACTTCACTGAATCTAAGTAAGCCTGGAAGCAGGGAGGGACTGACACTTTGCTAGTTTAAGATGATTATCTTCTGTGAATACCTTGATGACTAAAAATCTTAGTCATGTCCATTCTGAAGCTGCTCCCAAACTCATGGGCCACACTTTCAAAGCTCCCAGCAGTTGCTAGAGCTTATTTTATTTCAGTCTTTTGGGGAGAATAGTGAAGAGCAGTCTTACTCAGGAAGGCTGACAAGCAGTCAGATTCTGAGGAAATTAGGTTTATATGTATGTTATGAAATCTCAAAACCAGCTCACACTAGCAAGCATGATACAATTTTTTATTGTGGCTAGTCACTCACTTGGCGGCATTGATGTAATCAGCAGAGACAGGTGAACTCTGAGCAGACCGAGACATAATTAGTGCCACGTTGGAACTCTGAAAGAAGAAAGATAAGTTTTTATAAATGACTGTGAACAAAATGGTCATTTAGGAGTAGGAAGAATGAAGATTCTCAAATAAAAATCTGATGGTGCAGAAAGACAGTCTTTTTCTAATGAAAATCTCTCAGGACCTACATTGTTAGTGCACATCAGAGGGTACTTTGAGTAATTATTGGAGAGCTTCTTTCTCCTCCCTCTGTATGTTTCCTATGATTTCTCATAACTTTGAACTCTACACTTGTACCCAGTAGGCCCTTTATTCTTCATTTCTCCTTTTTTCCATCTTTCTTTTCTCCATAGCCTGACACTTAATTTTTCAGCCCTTGTCAGAGTCTATTGTTTAGCTTAAGTCCTTCGGGTATCCTTGTTTAATTCTAGGTGTTCCTCAGGAGGTATTCTTATCAGGGAAACGCGAAGATAGGCACATTTCCAGAGTCAGCCTTTATCACAGACCCTATATCCCGTTGACGTTTGTTACTCAAAGACCGTCTTGGCCCACAGCTCTGTCTGTGTGATATCCACCCTTTCCTACAGTCACTGCCAAGGCCTTGACTACTGGAAGTCTGTCTGCTGTCTGTTTTCATGTTTGGTAGAGTGTTTTGAGGGTTTCCTGTGGCCAAGCCAGTTTGAATTGGAAGAACATGAACGCTTTATGAGTGGCATATTGTGTAAACTGGGGCATTTGTGCAAACTCAGCATGTCTTGATGGGGTCACTATACAAATACGCAACACAAGAGATTAAAGTCAGTCTTTAGGGGAATAGAGAAGCTTTCCAAGGCCATAAAACACTGAAAATGGGTGGCTTGGATAGGTTATTGAATTCCCTTCATTTTCTGGAGGAAATCAGTAAAGAACAGCATATATATCTGTTCTTCTGGTATATAAGATAGGAAGTCCGTCGTGGAGACAAAAGAATGTCTGATCAACCTTTTCATTCCTGGAAGTATGTAATTTAAAATTAACAAAAATTTTTAAGTGTAACAACAACAACAAAAATAACACAAGATGAATTTTATCCGGGTGAGGAACCAAGTCCCTGTTTGAAGAGTACAGTGTGGGAACATCAGCCTAATGTGAGGCTGTCCTGAGTTTGAACATGATTGCTAATAAAAATAAAATCAAGCATAATTGATACTGTCAGTGCTTCTAAAATGAGCAGCTGTGTCAGAAGTGTCCCTCTGAAGTTACTGTGCGGGACTGACCTGCATATCGGTCTCCTTTCAACCTGAGCTGGAAAAGTCATGAAATACCTGGACCTGGGATTATCGCTCTGATGGGAGAGAATGATTTTTGTGCGGAAAGACTGTACCGACTGCTTGAAGAACACAACTTTCTGAGTGAATCAGAGAGGTGTCCATTACCAGAAAATACTGAAAACATAGGAGTCAAATTTTAGGAGAAAATAGTACTTGCTTGCTTTACCTCAAAAAACCTGAAGTAGAAACAGAAATGAGAAGTTTTGAGGAAATGCTCCCGAACGCAGCTTTCAAGATCGCTGTTTCTGGATTGTGTCCCGTGCAATCATTTGTCTTTTGTGTTATTGAAACAAATAAGTGTTTGTGCTCATTACCGTGTCGAGCTTTAGGTAGAGTCTGAAACAGAAGCCATCATTAGCAGAGAGAGCTTTCACCTGCTGCCAGACGCACTGCACTTAACAGCTCCGCGCAGTCATCAGATTCCTCTTAGTCCCTCCCCGTCTGCATTGCATTTAAACTCGCTTGTTAACCTGCTTCCTTAGCCATACGGTTCTGCTTTGGTCCAACATGAATCACTGGCAAGGTGGTACGTCATTTCACCCAGAGTTCGGTGTAATATCATCTCTGCCCTGGACATGAAACCCTGATCCTTTCCATCAGCTATTGGAATGCTGCTTTGGCAGTCTTTTATCTGCTTACCTCATCCTGTAAACATCTCTTTCTGATTAGGGCACAAACATAGGTGTCAGCTTCTAACCCTGCTGCCGTCTTAGGCATTACTTATCAATAGCTTGTTCTTTCTTTCTGGAAGATACTGGCTGTGTTCTGATTGAGCAGTGGGAGTCTTTAAAGGTAATCCACAGGATTCCTCTTTCATGAGGAGGTTCGGTGGTGCTGTTGCTCTGAGAAGTTGATCTTCACAGTAGGTAACCTTTTTTGTGTTGACCAGGTACTACACGCAGGATCTTAAGGCCCACATTCCTTAAGAATGTGCTGTCTGCATCCTGGGATCAGAAGTCCCCATGTTCCCCGACCCCAGCCTTCACAATCCATTTTTTTTAGCACAGAACCTGTGAACCTCCAGGCCAGACCTTTGACCACAAAGCTGACTATAGTTTCTCTCTGGACATACAGAGATCACTGCTCAGGGAAAATTTTGGGTCAAAGAGTGAATTTTAGATTTTTAAAGGCACTAGACAGAGATGATTACGTTATAGAAGCAAGAGGTCTGTACAGCTTGGCCTGGGGGATATTGAGAAGCTTTTCTCTCGGGCCTAGTATATTTATGAGCTCACTGGGCTTGGAAAGTAAACCAGCTGAAGGTAAGTGGAGATGGAAGATGTGCGCTTGGAGCCCTCTAAGGGAAAGCAGGCTAGGGAAACGACCGGCTTCCGGAAATGGCATGGAAGTGACATAATATGCAGAGCCGCACACGCAGCCAGCCGTCTTTGTGTTCGTCTGGAACAGCAGTCCCTATGTGATTTGGTCACACACCCTGAGTCCCAGCCCCTAACCTTCTCTTCCCGTGTATTCAGCTCCACCTACAAGGACTCCAACACCCTGCACCTCCCTACGGAGCGTTTCTCCCCTGTGCGCCGGTTCTCAGATGGGGCTGCAAGCATCCAGGCCTTCAAAGCTCACCTGGAAAAAATGGGCAACAACAGCAGCATCAAACAGTTGCAGCAGGTAATGGACGAGATGGCAGGCATCTCTGGAGAAGTATGGGTGACAGGGCAGTATTGCAGGAGGACTGGGGTGGTAAACGTTCCACCCCTGCACGTCAGCAGCACTGCAGTTTCATAGGTGAAAACAGCATAGCTTTCTAACATTCTTTCCTTCTTATTACGTACAGCTCTCCCCAGGATCAAACTTGCTTTCCTCCATGAAGAGACTAAATTATTCTCCTGTCTCTGTAGTTTATTGGAAAGGAATTTCTGGGCTTGGGTTTCTGTGGGAAGCACCAGGGAAGGTTCTTCTGAGCAACCCTGGCAGTCCTCTCATGATTTCAGGCGCTGGGTCTTTTTGGAGCCTGCTCTCCATCATACCACCTGGCGCACTCTCCAGTTGGTAGGGGATGGTGCTCCCAGCGGAAGGAAACGTACCTCCAGGCTTCCCTAAAGGGCCGCTTTCCTTTCTGCCTTCCTGATGACCAAGTTTCAAGTGGCGTGTGCCTTGTACACAGATTTCACATTGGACACTTTCCCTCATACACAGGCCATCCTTGGTGATTTCCATTCGTTCAGAAACTGTGAAAATATTTAGTACACAGATACCTTTATAAATGGGCTCATCAAGGACACTATTCTTCTCTTGTGGTGGTTTCTGCCCATGAGACCTTGGGGCAGATCTGCATCTGCTGAGATCACTGCATGGGGTGGACCTGGCTGCATCCCATCTGTATTAACTGCTTTCCCTTCAGGAGTGTGAGCAGCTGCAGAAGATGTACGGGGGGCAGATTGATGAAAGAACCCTGGAGAAGACCCAGCAGCAGCATATGTTATACCAGCAGGAGCAGCACCATCAAATTCTCCAGCAGCAAATTCAAGTAGGCCGTCACTCTTTGCTCTCTCCAACTTGTTTGGAGTTTGCTTGCAGGCTGATTTGCCTGTGCGTTTTGGAGGAGATCACTCAGGGCAAAGTGGAGTTGAGTTTTGTTTATCGTTGACATGTTCACTAAAGGTAATCAGACCTTTTGGTGAACGACAAAAGCATAAATCTGAGATAAAGATAGTTCTTTCTGTTTCTTCCCTTCCTGAGAATAACTCTGAGTATTCTTTAAGCTCACAGTGACTTTTTTTCCTTTCCCCCATATGTTTTAGGATTCTATCTGTCCTCCTCAGCCTTCTCCACCTCTTCAGGCTGCATGTGAAAATCAGCCAGCCCTCCTTACCCACCAGCTTCAGAGGTAATGAATCATTTTGTGTTATGCCTAAGCCATTGTCTCTATAGCATGGTGTCCTTGGCCTGACTCATATGGGAAATATTGGCTGATTTTAGCATTCATCTTATAAGAATCCATTTGAAAAGCAGAGAAACCAAGATAAATTTCAGGAGCCTTCCTGAAATCCTGACTTTCTGTGCCACTTCATCTTCTTAGCCCCGTGAGAAAAGTAATCAGATACCTAATACAGGATCCCAGGCCTAGGCCTACAGTGAACTCTGCCTTTTCGGCTGGGAAGTCTGGTCAAACAGGATGTGGAGGCCAGGTGCAGTGGCTCACACCTGTCATCCCAGCACTTTGGGAAGCAAAGGCACGAGGATTGCTTGAGGCCACGAGTTTGAGACCAGCCTGAGCAACGTAACAAGACCTCTTCTCTACAAAAAACAGAAAAATTAGCTGGGCACATCAGTGCACGCCTGTAGCCCCTGCTACTTGGGAGGCTGAGGCAGTAGGGTCATTTGAGCCTGGGAGTTTGAGGTTGCAGTGAGCTATGATCACACCTCTGCACTCTAGCCTGAGCCACAGAGTGAGACCCTGTCTCAATTAAAAAATATATAGATAAATAGATAGACAGACAGACTGTGGTGGACAGCTTACATATGTTTTTCTAGCATGGAGGCTTGTCAAAACTAAAAAGAAATAGTTTCTACTTCTGTTTTGTGTGGCTGAAACTTAACTCAAGATTGTACTATCACTCACGAAGTTTCCTTATTTGTTTTGTTATTTTTAAGGTTAAGGATTCAGCCTTCAAGCCCACCCCCCAACCATCCTAACAACCATCTCTTCAGGCAGCCTAGTAACAGTCCTCCCCCCATGAACAGCGCTATGATCCAGTCTCACGGTGAGTGGAGAGGTGCAGCTCAAACCATTCATCACATACCGCATGGTGACAATGACTCTTAGTCTTGAGCACCATGAACCATTTGAAAGGCAGAATAACATAGTATTCAGGGGTGTGGGCTCTGGAGCGAGACTGCCTTTCTTTGAATCCTGGTTCTTCCAGTTTCTTAGCTGTGAAACCCGGGGTAAGTTACTTGACTTCTGAGTACCTCAGCTTTCTCAAATGTAAAATGAGGATAGTAATGGTATAGTATTTAATGAATAAATGTATGTAAAGCATTTGGAATAGTCTCGGGCACAAAACAATTCTTAATAAAGGTTAACCATTACTAATATTTTTAACAACCCCCCCCCCAGCCCTACCAAATAAGCTGCTACCAGAACCTTTCTTATTGTCATGGCTCCATTTGGCTATCCACCACACATGTGGGACCCTCTCTTGAGGATGTCTAGATGGAGGCGAAGATGAGTAACTGGTGCGCGTCTTTAGCAGTCGGCGCTCTGAGCATCTCCTGAGTAGCACAACCCAAGCTGCATCCCTTTTCAGTCTCCCAAGGAATCCTTGAGGAAAGTGTGAATTGGCCTCTAGGCCCCTGCTACTCAAAGTGGGATCCTCCAACCAACAACATTGGCAGGAAAAATAGAAACTGAGTCCCATCCCAGACCTGCTAAATCAGAGTCTGCACTTTAACCAGATCTCCAGGCCACGTGTGTGCACATTAAAGTATGAGAAGCACTGCCCAGATCCATGTTACCCAAACTGCAATCCATGGACAACTTATTAGAAACACAAATTCTTGAGGACCTACCCTGAACTACTGAATCAGAATTCTGTGGGGAGAGCCCAGGAATCAGTTGTTTAACAAGTTCTCCAGATTTGTCTTATACACACTAAAGTTTGAGAAGTGCTGCTGTAGTTAGTATCTGATTTGAGTGTCCTCATTGGCTCCCATTACTTCCAGCTGACAGGTAACCTGGCACTTGTCACTCTGAGGTTCCTTTCTCTCCAGGTGCATCCCCTTCCCAGTTTCAAGGCTTACCCTCCCGCAGTGCAATCTTCCAGCAGCAGCCTGAAAACTGTTCCCCTCCTCCCAACGTGGCACTAACCTGCTTGGGCATGCAGCAGCCTACCCAGTCACAGCAGGTGACCATCCAAGTACAAGAGCCTGTTGACATGCTCAGCAACATGCCAGCTGCAGGCTCCACCGGGCGGGGCATCTCCATCAGCCCCAGTGCCAGTCAGATCCAGATGCAGCACCGTACCAACCTGATGGCCACCTTCAACTATGGGCACCGGCCCTTGTCCAAGCAGTTGAGTGCTGACAGTGCAGAGGCTCACAGGTAAGGCTGTCTGACATCACCTAGCCATCTATCCAGGTGATCCAGGTGGGAGGAAGCCCTTTAGCAGGGTGAGAGAAGTAAGGAAGGAGATTGGGTCTGACTATGCTGTGCTCTTGTTTCACATTTATAAAATACACCAGGGTGGTGGGTTTGGGATGAACTTGGAAGCTATTTATTGACCCAGGATTAAAATGCTAATGAGGCAGAGGAGGAAAATGGCAAAGTTATCTTACTATTTGCTTGCAAAGAAGAAAGCAGCCTATTAGAGGAGTCTGTAAAAACGTCAGTTCCCCTTGTCTATTCTTTTAGGAGTCTTTCTCTCTCTGTCACTCTTCTAAGAGATTGGTGGCTCTTAGTAGCTCAAATGATGTTTTAAGAGAGGCCACATTGCTACCTTCAAGGTAGAGCTAGATCTGTTATGCACACAGTGCCCTATGTCCCTTGGAAATTACTGGATACACAAATAAGGGGATAAATAGGGCCGATGCATACCACCCGTTCTGCCCTGTTACACTGCAGCTCTCTGTACCAGTGGGTGCTCCCTACTGAGGAAGAGTAGCAGCTATTCCCAGGGGAGTCTAGCACACTTGTTACTCACTCCCTTTTGTGTCTGCAGCTTGAACGTGAATCGGTTCTCCCCTGCTAACTACGACCAGGCGCATTTACACCCCCATCTGTTTTTGGACCAGTCCCGGGGTTCCCCCAGCAGCTACAGCCCTTCAACAGGAGTGGGGTTCCCTCCAACCCAAGCCCTGAAAGTCCCTCCACTTGACCAATTGCCCACCTTCCCTCCCAGTGCCCATCAGCAGCCGTCACACTATACCACATCGGCACTACAGCAGGCCCTGCTGTCCCCCACGCCGCCAGACTATACGAGACACCAGCAGGTACCTCACATCCTTCAAGGACTGCTCTCTCCCCGGCATTCACTCACTGGCCATTCGGACATTCGGCTGCCCCCAGCAGAGTTTGCACAGCTCATTAAAAGGCAGCAGCAGCAACAACAGCAGCAGCAGCAGCAACAGCAAGAGTACCAAGAATTGTTCAGGCACATGAACCAAGGGGACGCTGGGAGTCTGGCTCCCAGTCTTGGGGGACAGAGTATGACAGAGCGCCAGGCTTTATCGTATCAAAATGCTGACTCGTATCACCACCATCACACCAGCCCCCAGCATCTGCTACAAATCAGGGCACAAGAATGTATCTCCCAGGTTTCCTCACCCACCCCGACCCACGGGTATGCTCATCAGCCGACACTGATGCATTCGGAGAGCATGGAAGAGGACTGCTTGCGCGAGGGGGCCCAGGATGGCTTTCCAGACAGTAAGAGCTCAAATACGCTGACCAAAGGTTGCTGTGACAGCCCCCTGCTCTTGAGCACCGGTGGACCTGGGGACCCGGAATCTTTGCTAGGAACTGTGAGTCATGCCCAGGAATTGGGGATACATCCCTACGGACATCAGCCGACTGCTGCATTCAGTAGAAATAAGGTGCCCAGCAGAGGTAAGAGTCTCCTCAGAGTAAGAGTCCTGGGCCGGTCTGCCCTAACTCAGTAATGTTATCTTTTTTCAGCTAGTACCTTGGGTTCCTAAAAGAAAAAAAAAAAAAGAATTCCTGAGAAGAGCTTCAGGACCTTTTGGGAAAAAAACATCTAGGAACTGGGTATTGGTGCGTAAGGGGTCTATTTTCAAAATAAAGAGCTAGTGATAGATAACACTTCAGTCATGAGAAATGTTATCGATTCCCCCGGTTCATACCAAGGTTTCATGGGTTCCAGAAATTCTTGACTGTCATCAAAATGGCTAACTTTAACTTCCACAATAAAAAAAAAAAATAAGAAAGTCAGCCAAATAATATTTAGTGTAAATAGTGTTGGAGCAAGAGTCAAAGCATCTTAATTCTGCTCTTACCTCTATCACGAATATGACAACCTTGTCATTTAAATGCTCTGATTCAGATTTTCCTTATCTGTGAAAAAGGAGCAGGAGGAATAATGGTGCTTTGCAGAACATTTGTGAAAAGTGAAACATGTATATATGTTTTAAACACTGTCGCTGTGTGTTTGTATACATAATGTTTGTGTGTGCGTGTGAGACAGAGAAGCACTTGATAATCTGAAGTGTATGATATAAATGTATAAATCTGAAGTATTCGCTCTGGTCATTTTGTTAATGAGCTAAATACAGAATATTACAGCATCATAAGGGGCCCACGTCATTTCATTTTGTATCACTTTATGATGAAACGAGTATATTCATTTTCATTCTGAAAGAGATTAGCATTACTATCACTAAGTTATACTCAGAAAATGTAGTTCCGTTGGCATCACAGCATTCATCCTAGACAAAACCAGGAATGACATCCATCCCATCTGCATAGATCTTGCAGTTTACCACTTTTTATCATTGCCATCCAAGGGAAAAAAAGTGAATTTATCCGTAAACTGTCTAACCCTGAGATTAAGCATTTCTTTCATCCTTCCCTCCCTGGAACTACCCGCATCTCCTGCCCTGTCCTTTAAAGTCAGCCCTCTAAACTCAGCTCTGCGGGGAATTCGATCCTGCAGCACAGAACAGCACAGCAGACCTTGCTCTAAAGCAGTTTATGTGAAAAGGACTTGGCGATTTCAGGTTGTGCCTCGTTACGGGCGGATGGGGAGGATAATGTGGGCGCACAAAGCACCGATTAAATCCTGGGCTTTTGAACAGATGGGAGTCACCCAGCTTCCAGGTCTGCCCAGCCAGCCAGACTGCGTTCATCCGTGGCTGCAGCATTCGTAGGTGGACAGGGGAGGGAGCTTTCCGAACCGGGGCACATGTAGAATGTCCGACAGAACTGGGGGTGTTTAGCGTTGGGAGGAAAAACTAAGACAAACGTCATACCTGACAGAAGAAGGGATTAGATTTTTCTGGATTGATGTTACAGGGCAGAACCAAGATCAGGACAGAAGTTGCAGCAAATTTCTATGGAAGAAGAAATTTCCTTCGGAAGACCTTTATAAAGACTTTCTAGGATAGGCTGCCTCGGCAGCCTGGGAGCTTCTGTTGCTGAGAATATTTTAGCAGAGGTGGGGTGACGATATCGGGGATGCTGTGGAAAAGATTCCCGTGTGAATGGAAGTTTCCAGCAGATGAGCGTACTATGGTTGGCAAAAAACGGAGAACAGCTAACATTTCTATTGTGCTCTCCACGTGCCGGCCACCAAATGCTATTCATGTATAAATTAATTTAATCCTCACGACAGCCCTATAAGGTAGTGACTCTTATTATTGCCATTTTACCAATAAGACAACTGAGGGACAGAGATTAAGTAACTTGCCCCCAGGGTCAAAGCTAGTAAGCGGCAGCTGAACCTGAGAGTTGCCCACACTAGCTCCTGCTGACACACGAGACTCTGACTGAGCACGCCCGAGTGCGCAAGGCACTGAGGAAGGAGCAAAGCTGGAGCAAATAGTGCTACCCCTCCTGCCTCCCCCAGCTCTGGATTGCCATGTATTGAAATGCTTTTTGAAATGTTTTTCTTCAAAGATTATTTTCTCTAATTTCACTGTCCCTCCTGTGTACAGAAAGGTGGAGAACATGCATTCATCATCGTCCCCTGTCAGAGGAGCCCTCCCTTGGCAGGCGTGCTGGTCTGTTGGGTACCCATAGTAGGCAGATGCTGGTACAAGTGCCGTGTGGGAGGAGGAGAGGAAGGAGAGATTGCTTCTAGATCGGAGGAACAGGGTGGGCTTCCAGCAATACTTAGCATTCGGGTTGGGTCTTGATGGACGAAGAGCATTTTGCCACTTGGATTTAGAGGAGAAGCATAAGGAAGGAGTATGGACGAGGCTGTTTCAGGGAAGCTTTAGGGGACGACAAGCAGGCTTGGCCGGTTTGAGCTACAGTGTGCATGAAGGAATCAGGGCAGAGGTTTTCTCAAATGCAGAGTACTGTCCAAATCCGGCTGCGGTGTGCCACACGAACAGTGGCGTGCCACCCAATTCTCCTGGCAGTTTTAAATCAGTTTGCAGTCCTGTCAGTTGGTCCCTGTCATAAGTCTTTTAAGTCTGAAGACTTCACTTCAGGTCAATATTTTGTGGTTATGGTTCTTTTGACAAATCTGTCCCACCTCTTCCTCTGGTGGACTCACTGCCATTTCTCCTCTCCTCCCTCTTCCTTCTGCCTCCTGCTTACGTCTGTCACCATCACTGCCGTCACCCCCTACAGACATCTCTTTGGGTTTCTGGAAGAGTCAGACCGTAAGTGTATCCGTAAAGGTTTCAGTTCAAAACTACCCTGCCCATTGTAGCCTTATTATCAGTTTTGCTGGTGTCTTCCCCCAAAGTCTTCAAAACTACCCTGCCCGTTGTAGCCTTATTATCAGTTTTGCTGGTGTCTTCCCCCAAAGTCCCATTTTTTCATTCATCTTTTCCTTCTGACCTTTGATCTGAGCTTTCTAGAAGCTGTCATCTTAGCTCCTGCCCTGCTTGCTAGTGCCCTGTAGAGATTCGTCTTCCTGATGTCTCCCAGTTTACTCTAAACTTCACTTTTTACCTTCACCACAGAGTATGCCCTTTCTTGCTTAAGTACTATTCACTCTACCTCTTTCTAACATCTATTCCTATTTTGTAATTTTGGGAATGACATATACAATTATCTTTAACAAATAAAGCTGCATGTTTATTATTATGTGAGTTTAGAATCCAGTGTAGTGATGTGATGCAGTGGAGACGTTAAAGGCCTAGGGAAGCCCAGCGCTGCTCAAGAGTTAAAAATCCCTTGGGAGATGTACGTCTGTGTGTTTAGAATGATTTCTTGCCCCACTGGCCTCACCTGAAACAAGCAGAGCTTCCTCTGTGACCGAGGGCCCATCATGTCACCTCACTTCCATTTTCTTCATCTGTGCATTGGGAGGTGTACAGCTAAATGCCCCTTGAGAGAAGGAGCGTGGAGTTAGTGTTTGTAGCATGCCTGCTCCGTGCTTGCTACTTTTAACTCGGTTGCTCATTTTTCACAACCACCCTGGGAAGTACGTGTTAAGGTTCCCCTGTAGAGTAGAAACTGAGGCTCCACAATCTCTGCCTGCTTTAACCTGAGCTCATTCTATTCTTTTAAAAACTTGACAGCTTACATTTTTACTTTATCAAAGAATCAGATAATTTGCTGTCACTTTTGCCAAGAAAGGATTATAATGCTGTGCCCTCACCACCTTGTCGGAGCTCATTCTTATTAACTTTTTTGGACAGGGAAGAACGCCTGCACTTTCCTTTAATCATCCCTCCATCTCTGTGTAGTTAGTTACACACTAGTCCCAAAAACACTTCAACTGTTACTTCCACGTTGAGCAAATTCAGCAAAGCTTATTGAATAACTGTTGCACAAGACTATACCGTCAGCGCCGTGGGAACGCAGAGATGAAAAGATAGAGAAGCTGCCCTCAGGTTCCTATGCTCTGCTGGGAGAAGACAAGCACATAAACAGCTTTACTATGCAGCGCTATGTAGGGAGTGCTCCAAGAAGTATAATTAGAAAGAGTAGAGCTAGTGTGATCTTCCTAATACCTCTTAAGGGTAGATGAACAGGGATTGTTGGTGTTAGTCAGTGAAAATTAAATGCCATCAATCAGTGTCTGTGGTTACCTATTTCCTTTGTGGCTATTTGTTACCAGCCGCTGTGAGGCCAGGCACTGCCAGAGCACTGAGCAGACAGCCATGCCTGAGGTTTGTTTCCAATGTGTAGAAGTGTCAGGGCTATACATGCCCCATGCTGTCTATGATCTCCCTGTCTGCCAGTCTAGAATTAAAAATAAGGTTTGTCTTCCTTCCGTAGCATTACATACTTTTGATTGTTTGACTCTGCAAATAAGCACAGCATAACCAGTCTACACAGTGAGATTACCAACTAGAACTCACAAAACCACATCCTCTTCTCTGAGCTCAGCCAGCTTCAGCATTATGGCTTTCAGCCCCAGAGAGGAGGAAAATGCTGGCAGACTGGGAGGGGTTACCCTCGGAGCCTTGAAGAGGAATATGCAAGCACATCGCTTCTCTCATTTTCTCTTACAACCCAGTAAATGAGTAAGGACAAGTCAACATTGACAGATTCAATAGAGAGTTGTGCAAGCTGTCGCAAAGTTCCCCGGGCAGGGGGGGTGGTGCACATTTTTTCCCTTGCGTGATCAATCATCCCGCCCTCTGTCAGTGAGTTAGTCTACTTACACCCCTCCCCCCACCAAATAGTGCCTAGGTATCAGTTATAGTGCCATAAAGGACTCCTAGACTCAGGGTCAACTTTCTTACTAAAAATAATACTTACGTAATGCTTTACAACTTATTAAAGCCCCTTTCACATGTGTTATCTCCTTGTGCCCCCAAACAACCCTCATTTTTCAGATTAGGAGCCTCAAGGAGAGGTTCAATGACTTGCTCCTGTTCGCACACACTGTTGGTGGTGGAGCTGGATCCTGACTTGACGTTCTCTGATTTCCTGGTCTTCTTTCCTTTATGTCCTCTTGCCCCTCCTCCACACCTTCCAAGCACATCTGCCACGTGAAAGAGGCTAGCCCTTCCAGATCTTTTTTTTTTCCTTTGGACAGAGTCTCACTCT
>CAUYSK010113176.1:0-18670 GCA_963575035.1 Avahi laniger | reverse complement strand
GGTATCTCCAAATTCTTTTCCACAGAGGTTGCACTGATTTCAAGTCCCACCAACAGTGTAAGAGTGTTCCTGTCTCTCCACATCCTCACCAGCATTTGTTGTTCTAGGATTTTTTTGATAGATGCCAATCTCACCGGGGTTAGGTGATATCTCATTGTGGTTTTGATTTGTATTTCTCTAATGATTAGAGATGTTGAGCATTTTTTTATATGTTTGCTGGCCATTATTCTGTCTTCTTTTGAAAAGTTTCTGTTCATGTCCTTTGCTCGTTTATTGATGAGGTTGTTTGATTTTTTCTTGTTGACTTTTTTAAAGTTCTAGATAGATTCTTTTTATCAGCCCTTTATCGGATGTGTAGAGAGCAAATATTTTCTCCCATTCTGTAGGCTGTCTCTTCGTGCTAATGATAGTTTACTTGTCTGTGCAGAAGCTTTTTAATTTGATCAGGTCTTATTTATTTATTTTTGTTGCTGTCATGGTTACTTTGGAGGTCTTCTTAAAAAATTCTTTGTCTAGGCCAATGTCTGAAAGGGCATTCCCTACATCTTCTTCTAGGATTCTTAAGGTTTCATGTCTTAGGTTTAAGTCTTTTAACCATCTTGAATTGATTTTTGTGAGACGTGAGAGGTGGGATTCAGTTTCAATATTGTGCATGTAACTATCCAGTTTTCCCAGCACCATTTATTGAAAAGAGATTCTTTTCCCCAGTGTATATTTTTGTCTGCTTTGCCAAATATTGATTACCATATGCAGATGGTTTCATTTCTGCATTTTCAGTCCTGCTCCAAAGTTCTATATCTTTGTTTTTGCATCAGTACCATATTGTTTTAGGTACTATACCCTTGTAGTACAGCTTTAAGTCTGGTAGATTGATACCTCCCTGTTTGTCCTTTTTACTTAGGATCTCTTTGGCTATATGAGTTCTTCTCTGGTTCCATACAAAGTGTAGAATTATTTTTTCTAGATCTGTAAAGAATGATGATGGTACTTTAATAGAGATTGCATTAATTCTGTGGATCACTTCAGGTAATATGGGCATTTTAACGGTATTGATTCTACCAATCCATGAGCAAGGTAGTTTTTTCCATTTGTTTACATCATTTCTTTGCTTTGTGTTTCATAATTCTCCCTGTAAATGTCTCTCACCTCTTTCATTAAATATATTCTTACATACTTAATTTTCTTTGAGGCTATTGTAAAAGATATTATGTTTTTGATATGAATTTTGGCTTGACTGTTATTGGCATGTATGAATGCCTCTGATTTGTGTGTATTGATTTTGTATCCTGAGACTTTACTGAATTCACTTATCAATTCCAGGAGCCTCTTGGTTGAATCCTTGGGATTTTCCAGATACAATATCATATCATCAGCAAAGAGTGAGAGTTTGATCTCATCTGCCCCCATTTGAACTCCCTTAATCCCCCTCTCTTGTCTAATTGCTCTAGCAAGGACTGCCAACACTATGTTGAATAGAAGTGGAGATAGTGGGAAATCTTGTTTGGTTCTGGTTGTAAGTGGGAATGGTTTCAATTTTTCCCTATTCAATATGATATTGACAGTGTTCTCTTTGAAAGAATATTGCTCTTTCAAGGTTATAGCTCAGAGAATTACTTTCCCCTTGATTCACTGCTATGATTTTCCTATTTAGAACAGAATTGTTGAAAAGTACATTGGCTTAGGTGCTATCAAATATGTCTTTGAGGCTGGGCACAATGCTCACCCCTGTAGTTCCAGAACTTTGGGAGGCTGAAGTAGGAGGATCACTTGAGGCCAGGAATTCAAGATCAGCCTGGAAAACATAGTGAGACTCTGTCTCTACAAAATTAAACAATTAGCCAGGTGTGGTATCTCACATCAGTAGTCACAGCTATTTGGGAGGCTGAGGCAGGAGGATCACTGGAGCCAAGGAGTTTGAGGTTGCAGTGACCTATGAAGATGCCACTGAACTCTAGCTCATGTGGTAGCGCTAGACCCTGTCTCGAGAAAAATCAAAAACAAAAAGCAAAGACATCTTTGAGTGCAAAGAAAATGCTTCAAGGTCCTGAATAACCATGTAAGAGACATGGACAATAATTTAACAGATAATTGTAATTTTAGAGGGTAAACAATCCTGGAAAACAGCTCATGACTGCAAGAATAATTTGCAAATTTTCTAGGCTTGCTGATTTCAAACTAGATTTTAGATTCCTAGAACTGTACTAAAGATAGGCTGAGTCAAATACAAGGTAATCCTGGGTGTACATATCAACCTTCAGTTCAACTGTAAAAATGTTAGAACTGTAGGGTTTTACAAGAAATCAGAAATACAAAGTTAATTAATTTTCTTTTAGGAAAATTTTGGCTGAACAATTCAAATTTTTTTCTAGTATCATAGTCAATTTCTGGTTTGAAAACAAAAGTTGAGTGCCCAGTGCAACTTCTTAACTACTTGGCTTGCTTGAAGTTCTCTGAATCCATCTGTCTCCACTATGGTATTATTATGGTATTTTATGGTCATTTTATTGACCTTGAAGTTTTCCAGTAAAACCTATTCCTATTCTTTAATTATTATTTAAAACAATTTATCAATATTATGAATTTCTTATTTTAAATAATGAAACTAAATAAAGATTAACAGTAGAATAACAAAAAATGATGTTAAAGTTAAACAAAAATAATCTTTATTTTTTCACATAATTTAATTTTATGAATTTATTTTCCTTTTCTCATTTTTATGTTATCACAATACAAATAATTTACAATAATTATGCCTAGAAAATAATATATTTCATAGCATAATTACTCAGTTTCAACAAGGAAACAGATATTAACATAAGAAGAAATTAAATATTGCTCAAGATCTGACAAAAAAATAATTGCGGATGATGCTTTTTCCCTGCTATCTCTAATCAGGCTGTCTAGGTTTTGAAGGTCAAAAGGAAGAAAATAATAGAAGAGAAGTTAGCCAATCAGTCAACTCAGTCATGGTAACTACAAAGGTCAAATATAATTATAAATTGTAGGAGGAAATACCAAGTAGAATTTTAATGTTTGATTTCTTTATACTTGATTTTTTAAAAAATGTATTCACTATCAAGAAAAAAGGTTGCAATGGCCAAAGGTTGCTGTGAGCTAGGCTGACGCCATGGCACTCACTCTAGCCCGGGCAAAAGAGTGAGACTCTGTCTCAAAAAAAAAAAAACAAAAAACAACAACAACAAAAAAATAGCTTGTAGTTAATATATGAATGATAGGGATAAAATGCAATTTCTGGGAAAAACTGTTTTTTAATAACTATGCATAGCAATGCATCATGGAATATTCAGTACCTTAAAATGAGCTTACTGTACTAACTTTGTGAGAACATTTCATTTAAAAAATTGGAAAAACGAAAGACTAACAACCGAGCTTGTGATGAGTACTCATCTCTTTTTGTCTAGAGACATGGGACTTCATCCATTGTCTTTTTCTCTGAGCAAAGTTTAACAAAATATGGTCTTCAGACCAGTGTGGAGTAAGAACTGTAACTACTCTGTACTTCCGTAATACAGAAACTAAGAATGAGCATTTACACATGTTAATATCACTTGAGAAAGTAATTTATTTCTTAGTGACTCTACAAATACAAATTTGTGCTTGTGTTTAATATTTTTTATTCTATTTTCCCAGTATTTCACTTTAATTTTGTTATATACAGTATCAATCTATGAAAAATTGAGGAAAGAAAATCAGAAGTAATATCCTCATGAGCAATGGCCAGCAAATGACATTCTGTTGGCCAAATTTGGCCCTGAACTGTTTTTGTAAATGCAGTTTTATTGTCACATAGCTACTATCATTTGTATATGTATACATGGTAGTAGTACTAATTTTAAATGGAGAAAAAATTTTTTAATTTAATTTCATTTTTATTTTTTTATTTCAGAATATTATGGGGATAGAAATGTTTTGGTTACATGAATTGCTATTGTATAGTTCGAGTCAAAGTTGTCAGTGTGTCCATCACCCATAAAGTGTACATTGTACCCGTTAGGTGTGAATTTACTGATCCCCTCTTCCCCCTTCCCTCCTGCTTTATTTCTGTTGAATTTTACTACCATATGTGCACAAGTGTTGACCTGTAAGTTTCAATTTAGTGGTGAGTACATATGGTTTTTGTTCTTCCATTCTTAAGATACTTCACTTAAAAGGATCATCTCAGTTCCCTACAAAAGATATTAGATCACCATTTTCTTTTATGGCTGAGCAATACTCCATGGTATACATATACCACATTTTATTGATCTACTAATGTATTGATGAGCAAAAATCAAAACCACAATGAGATATCACCTAACGCCAGTGAGAGTTGCTTTTATCAAAAAGTCCCAAAACAAGAGGTGCTGGTGCAGATACAGAGAGAAAGAAACACTTATACACTGTTGGAGAGAAAATATTTTTGATGCGTTCAAATATTTCATTTTAGGAGCATTATGATTAAATGGATGTGAAGCATGTTCACTGTGCACTGGTAACAAACTTGTCTGAGTCTATTGAGACAGAACACCACACATAGAGCAAGTTACACTAAAATGGATTTATTACTTACAGGTAGGCAGCAAGGGATAACAGAAACCTAGGATTCATTGTGACCTGGTCCCTCAAGGCTCAGAAAAGATGAACAGGATAGATGGCCTCTTGTCTGCATGTGCCCCATTGGCACTGCCATTGAGGGACCCTTTGAAGCAATCTGCCCTAGGTTTTATAATCAAGGGTCATAGGAAATGCTGGGATAAAACATTCAAAGACACCTCATTTCTGTGGAGTTTGGTGGGGAGGAGTAGAACAGAGTCCTCTCTTCTGGCAAGTTTCTTTCCATCTCAGGTTGTTGCATTCCCAGCACATTCTACAGTTTTTCTTGAGAACTATAGACAAGAAAAAGAGGAGAACTAGGTGGGTCCAAGGCTACCTGGAGAACCATCCTGTAGTAGAAATTATTAATAAACTAATCCTCTCTGATACAGTGAAAATATGTTAAACACATCACAGACTACTACCAGAGTAAACTAATTTTCAATTTAATATGATAGATTGATTAGATTTTAGATATTTTAATGAAGTTTCTGGGTAGGATTGATGCAAATTTATATGTTAGTATTATCGAACTTTGGAGGTATGCTACGTTACTGTAACTTCATCCAAAATATGTTGGCCTTTTGCAAAAAAGTTTCAATCCTGATTAATCCAGGAGCCATCTCTGTTTTTACTTGACATCTCCAATTTATAACTTTGGTGTTAGATATTCGGTAGATACTAAAGAATATGTTGAATAAATGAATGACAAGAAAGTTGGTAAGATGAAATAGAGCACTTGCATGTAAATCTTTGTGAGAGGTAGAATTTGACAATAGATTGAAAAAATTCTCTCAGCATTCTTATTTTATTGCCAATCATGGCACAGGGTTTCCTAATATAATAACTAATGTATTTAAGTATGTGTATAGATGGCCCCCAATTTATGATTGTTTGACTTACGGTTTTCTTCACTTTATGATGGTGGGAAGCATTGCATCCAGTAGAAACAATATTTCAAATTTTGAATTTTTATATTTTCCCAGCTAGTGATATGTGGAATAATACACTCTTGCAATGCTGGGCAGTGAGCAGCCACTCTCAGTCAGTCAAGCAATCATGAAGGTTAACAACCATGAGTTATTTAACCCTTGATTATAAAATAGTCTTTGAGTTAGATAATATTGCCCAACCAATGTAAGTGTTCTGAGAATGTTTAAGATAGGCTAGGCTAAAAACTATGATATTTGATAGGTTAGATGTATTAAATACATTTCCAATTTATGATATTTTCAATTTACAGTGAGTGTATCAAGGCACAACCCTATCCTGTGTTGAGGAGCACCTGTATGAGATATCAAAGCTTTTTGTTTTTTCCTTACTCTGCATCATTTTGAGGTCAAACCCTTTCTATTATTTATGTCTGGAGATTTTAGGTTTCAATGCAATGTTTAGATATATATCACAATTAATTGTTAGTCAAAAGTAGTTTTATATTGAATTTAAAAAAAATAGTTTCATAAAAATTCCTATAATTCTCTAATTAAGATATATTGTAAAATATTTTTTTCTCTGCTTTTTTTGTTTTCTTTCTGTTTTCCTTCCTTGTTCTCACCTGGGCCAGGGACTAACTTGCATTTGGTAAACTTTTGCCAAATCCTTGAAGACAATGCCAAATTCACAGACGTGTCTTTTCCTAAATGTTAAACAAGAGATTCCATTTTTACTAAACTTGTCTGACATTTAGAGCAACACATTTTAATTATAGATTATTCCAGAATTAAAAATTTTATAGAGTTGGATGGAATAAAAATACAAATAGTATCCTACCTAGATACATCATAGAATAAAGAAAATAGAAATGCAAAACGAAATGAGAGCACAAATCACAGTACATCTTAGTATCACAATATTTTATTGAATGTCCTAATGACGAATGTTTGTATTTATTCATTTTTTCCCCAATTTTTCCTAGAGTATACTTTTTTCTGTTCTTTGGTTGCTAGCTATGTGAGATGTTAGTAACATCAATAGCTATTAAGGAAAATATTGTTTTCATTAGTATTTTAAAAATCAATGTCATTTAAGGAAAGGTATACTACTTGTAATAAAAAAAACATATTAGCAGAGTTTCATTTATTTATTGACACAAAAACATGCATGCCAACCATAAAAATTTGGAGGTACAAATAATAACTATTTATTGTTCTGATATTTGGATTTAGCTTGAGATCACTTAAGTGGTTCACCTGAGTTTGAACAACTTATTGACATGATTGGGTGTCAGCTGGACCTCAAGTAATCTTGGCTGTTCTTGACAGGGCTTGGAATGCTCAATCTGCTCCACATGTTCCTCATTCTTCAACTGGCTAGCACATTCAATTTCTGATGGGAAGACAAAGACAAAACTAAAGTAACTGCAAATATACAAGTCTTCTTGAGGACGAGTATAGAACTGGTACATTGTAACTTCCACCTTCTTTATTTGCAAAAGCAATGTACAGGGCACGTATAGCAGCATAGTCTATAGATGCTACAGTGTTAGAGGGCAAAGGTCATGAGTAAGATATGGGAACAACCCAAGTGCCCATCAATACATGAGTGGATTAATAAAATGTGGTATATGTATACCACAGAGTTCTACTCAGCCATAAAAAACAATGGTGATCTAGCACCTCTTGTATTATCTTGGATAGAACTGGAGCCCATTCTACTAAGTGAAGTACCACAACAATGGAAACACAAACACCACATGTACTTACCATCAAATTGGTATTAACTGATCAACACTTAAGTTATTATTTTTTTTTATTTTCCATTTTCTTCTTACTGTAAGTTCCCCTTTTCTTTTTCTGGCTTTTTTGCATTATGTACTTGGCAGCTTTGCTGTAGGGTGCATACACATGTAGTAGTATATATTCTTGATTAATTGGCCCTTTTAACTTAATGAAATGCCCTTTCTTATACTCTTGAATGAAAATTTTCCCCATTAAGGATAGAAACAATAGATTTCTTATGCTTAATGTTTGCATGGTAAATATATGTCCATCACTGTATTTTCAGTGTATTTACAGAGTGTTTCTTCTAAGTGGCATATGATTGGATCTTGCTTTTTAATTAAGTCTGAGAAATCCTGCCTTTTAATTGGAGTGTTTAGTCTCATTACATGTGATATAAATTGCTGCTATATGTGCATACAAGTCTAACATATTGAATTTAATTTTGACTTGTCTGATCTTTGTTTCTTTACTTTTCTGCCCCTTATTTCTTCAGGTGAATCAAAAAAATTTTTAAATTGTACTACATTTCCTCTTATGTTTTTGTAGTTGTATCTCATGTGTGTGCTTGTGTTTTGTGTCTGATTTAGATAATGTAATATTGATATTCAACTTTGAATATTCTATGTCTAAAATATTAGAATGTTTCATAAAAATGTAAGTACTCTATCACAATTTGTTTCCAAAAAAATACCTTCTAACCTGTTAGAGTTTTTCTTTTGTATATTTTACTTACGCATATGCTGTAAAATCGCTTATTTTGAACTGAACTTCTCCTTCCAATTAGGTTAAATGAGGTTATAAGGACGGGGCCCTAATTCAACATGATTAGTGTCCTCATAGGAAAGTGAAGAAACACCTGTGGTTTGTACTCACGGAGAAATGGCCATTTGAGGACATCAAGAAGGCAGCCAACACCAGGCCAAGGAGATAATCCTCATGAGAAAATAAATTTGCCAAAATCTTAATTTTAGACTTCTAGCCTCTAGAACTGTGAGAAAATAAATTTTTGTTCTTTAAGCCACCCAGTGTGTGGTATTCTGTTATGGCAGTCCTAGCAAACGAATGTATCTATGATCCCTTATTTTTTATTGGATAAGAAGCTACAAAATGTTATTCTTAAATAAAAATACATGTTAGATATCATTTCCAAAATAATATTTGAGTATATTTTGACATTAGAGAAGAAAAATTAAGTACACTGTGAAGTTTAGCATAGATATAGTGAAAATAATGCTTTACAGCCTATTGATTGTATCTCAGGTAAAAATTATGTTGTTGTTTTTGACTTATAATATAAAAGTTTTAAAATTATTGCCCCTCAACAAAATTTATTGCCATCTTTTAAATCTGAGACAGCTAACATTTTAATAAATCACTGACATTTGGGAAGGCACAGATTTTTTTTTTTTGAGTGAACATTGTTGCAAATATATTTGCTAACTTATACTATATTAAAATTCTTAATTATAGAGCTATTAGAACATACCTTGTATTGATTAACTAGTATTTAAAAACATGCTTTTTTTTTCGTCTCTGAGCAGCCTGATGAAAAAAGTGCACTTAATCCTAGAGACATATTTTCAGTCATATTTTACCTTTCTAACTTGTATTTATTTTAAAAATCTTCTTATCAGGAAAGAATAAAATAGGATTGAACAAGAAGTCCAAGGAATCTCACTTTTTGTTATTCCATTTTGGTTTGCATGTTTACTTACAATAATTATTTCTCTACAAATTTTCCACTTATTCAATTACAATTAATGCTGTGGAAGTTATCTAACATGTTCAGTTCTTTTTTGGAGTCTCTGAATGAGTACAGAATTGTACAATCTGCTTCTTCCAGTGTGAATGTTGCATCTAGCAATTTGAAGAAAGGAAAAGCCATTGCCAGGAAGAGGGAAGAGTTCCTTGAGACCCTTGGCATTTTCTAATGACGTCTTTGATCTGCTTTACATCAAACCTGTGGGATGCAGCCCCAACAATGCTTAGAGGTAAATGTATAACTAAAAATGCTTCAGAGAATATTTAATTTCTGTATAATCCGTTTCCAATTGGCTAACCATATCTGCATTGCAGTGATGGATTCTGGATTGCTTAGCTGGATAACACACAGAGTATTTTTATTCTCATCCTCGATCCTCTTCGCTTTAGAGAGTTTTTTGTGTGGCACTTCCCAGTCTGTGATTTTGTCCTGAGAAGGACTAGAATACAGGTTTCATCGACAAATACACTTCGTTTTTCTTGCCTTCAACTTTAAGATCCACATCATCTTTATCAAAAATATCCTGTCATTTTAAAGGTAAGTCCCCTTTTTAATGGCTTTCAAAAATTGCTGACTTGCATCATCAGAATACCTTCTGAAATCACTAATGATTGAGAATCCATTTTTTTCATAATTTCATGCTGACATTGACCAATTCTTTTATGTGAGTGACAAGCAGTTAGCATCAATCTTCTGAGTTTCCTCAAAAGGCTATTAACAAGGTACTCACAATTCATTTCCTGATTATCACTAAGAGGTTGGTTGTCAGATCTTATTTAACAAACCCGTTCTTTTTTGATTCTTTCAAAATGCTTTCATTCTTTTCTGCCTCGTTCTGGAAGCCATGTCTCATCGTCAGTTTTGTCAGGAGCCACGAGGCCCCATCGCAGTTTTCGATTTGCTTGGCCTTGTTCCGAGGCCAATTCGCTGGAGCCCTTAGACAGGGAGCACCATTGCCCCAGAAAGACACCCCTGACCTTTTGTTTTAAATTTAGAAAATTTAATGATATATTTGTAAAAAAAAAAAAAAAAAAGAATTTTTTGAGTTCTTTGTATTTAGTAAACTATTTAGTCTATTTTTTAATATCTGTCTCAAACCATAAAATGTTTTTAGTATTTCTATTACAGTACACTTTTTTTAAAGATTAATTCTTTAAAATATTTTTGTCATGTATATGTATATATGTTATATATGTACATATAAAATGTTTACCTTTAGTTTTGAAATACATTTTTATGGGAAATAGACTTTTAGCTTGACTTTTCTTTTTCCATTAGCTCTTTAAAAATATAATTTCATTGTATCCTGGCTTCCATTGTTTTTGTGAGAATGCAGCTATTATTCTTGCCATCAATAAATTTCATATTCTTATTTTCTCTGGTTGGCTTCAAAATTTTGTTTTCCTTTAGTTTGCAGTAGTTTATAATATATCTGGCTATGTTTTTATTTGCATTTATCACACTTCAGGTACTCTGAACTTCTTGGATGTATGTTTATCTGCTTGTTTCTTTTCAAATGTTTGTAAAAATTTTGACCCTTATCTATTCAAATATGTGTTATGGCTCATTCTCTCTTTCTTTCATCTCCCCCTGGGTCTCTAATACTTGCATATTTGAATGTCTTCATATATCCTCAAAGGTTTCAAACGATCGAATCCATTTTTCCCACCTTTTGTGCTCCAGTTAATTTCTATTGTCATGCCTTCAAGTTCACTATTTTTTGCCTCTGCTGTGTCTATTCTGGCCATAAACTAATCATTAGGTTCTTCATCTATGTGTGTGTATGCACATACATATATATATATATATGTATGTACATATATATGTATATATATATTATGTATATATTATTGTTTTTTAAAAAAAATTCTATGCTCTTCATTTGTCTCTTCTCATAGTTTTTATTTTTCTGAAATCCCTAACAGTTCCTGTGTTTCATTCACTTTCCTACTCTATTGATATAGCAAAGTTATCTTTAAGTCTGTGCTATTTTTATGTCCCTGATAATTCTAATACCTAGCCTTCTTTTATTGTTTTATTACTTCATGGTGGGTTATTTATTCTTGCTTTTTTGTGTGTCTGATATTTTTCAGTTGAATATCAGATATTGTGTGTAAAAAAAAGAAAAATAAGGTAAATACTATTTATGCCCAGAAATGGACGCACCACTTCTTTGCTGTGGGGAGTTGAGGAAATCTGGTTTGTATTAATAGTCGAGTGTGGTTTAGGCTTTGTGAGTACCTCAGTTATGTTCAGCACATCATAGATTTGGAAATCCTCTAGTGAGGAACTGCTGCTGCCTTTGCTTAGTGGAGCCCTGGAGTGCTGGAGGCTTTCTCTCTGTGCATTCCTGCTCCACCTTCAGCTTTCAACAGGCCCAGAAAATTTCGATAAAGATGAGTTTCTCCTTGTGCTCTTGCTCCTTTTTCAGCAAAAAGCTTAATCCTCAATGCATGACTAAAAGTAGGGGAAAGATTTTTTAGTTTCCTTACTTCCAATTAATTTAGCCTGATTCTGGCCCTGTTTCCTTCAGCCTCAAGTCTTGGGCTTGCTTAGCATTCCTGCTTCTCCATGACAAACAACTTCATTTTCCCATTCAGGCCAAGGTCCTGAGACCGAAGAGTTTTCCTGCCACTACCCTAGTTGTGGCAGGTGTTTGCATCATTTCAATGCAATGTCAGAGATGAGTGTAATTCCCTCTTAGTCTTCAGCAACAGAGAGCTTAATGCCATGGAGTTAAACTATCTGTGGTGGGTGCATTTCCTGTGCTTCCCATGGCAACAGAGAGCTTTTGCCTTAGGTCAGTGCAGAGTCTTGGACAGGCAGGTTTTCTGTCTCTCTCCCAGTTGTAACCAACTTCAGCCTTTTATTGGTGTGTATATTTGGGGATACTGATCCTTTTTCTTTCTCTCACTCAATAACAGATAAATTCTTTTTCATGGTGTTGAAGAGTCTAGGGCAGATAAAGTTCCCTTCTGTCCCCTGGTAGCAGGGAACTTCTGCCTCTTATCAGATCAAGGTCCAGGGGAAGAGGGTGGTTGGCCTGCCCACTGCTATGGGCAGCCAAATGTTACCTTATAGTCATGCAAGGTTTGGTAAATGGATACATTGTCTTAGGTTCTCCTTCTTCACCCTGAAATACTAGCAAGCCATGCATCCTTGCAGTTGATATTTCTACTCTGTTTTTGATCCTATGCATGAGCACTTGACTTTCAAAATAGATTAACAAGTGGATAGAAGTCTACTCTTGTGTCTACGGCTTTCAGGGATTCTAAACACTCATGTTAGCCCCATGACAGCACATCTAGTAGCCAAGTAAAATTTAGGCTGTTTTCATCCAACTTAATTTTATAGTAGCTAAGTCTATTTTCCATTGTTAAGTCTATTTTCCATTAAGCAAAATACTTCATGGATCTCATCTCTTCTTGGAAAAGTATGCCACATGTTGGAATTTCTTTTTTCACCATGTATTCTTGTGTTCTTACCGCTTTGTTGGTAATCAGGCTTGTTTGCATTTTTAAGGCAGTAACTAAGTTTTCCTGTTGCTTTGTTCATTTAGAGAAAAAAAGACAAATATCATTTTTAAATTTTAAAATATAATTTTAGAAAAATGTAATATATTAATGTATACAATTTGCATCTTTACTGATTTGCATCTTTACTACATTCTTCAGCATACATTTTTCAGCCACTTTTTGTTCTCATTTTACATCTTATAATCCTATAAAATAGAGATGTTTAACTTAGTTCCATGCCAAAAAATCAGAAGTTGATAAATTAGAAGCCCCTTTACCTAGGCATATAACTATTCTTAATTAAGTTTATCGGTTATATATTTCCAAGGAGCTATGATATAGAGAGAAAGAAGAACAAACTGAATGGTTTACTGTCTGATAAAGCATTTCTTATAGACATGTACAAACAGTCATACAGTTATGCTTATATCCACTATATCTACTTATGGGGCGTCTGTTGCACTTGAATGAGTCATTTAGTTATTAATATCAATGAAATGATATAAAGGACCAGAAAGCTAATTAAAATACAATTATTAAAATGTGGTCATGAAAATGTAAAAGTTCTTTGATAGTAGGTTAGATTGCATCTTAAAACCTACCGGAAATATATATATCACAAAATATAAGGATTTTAATCTATAAATTAACTTGGACAAAGTTATTTTGCATTTTTACTGACATCTTGCTTGTTGAGAAAGTCAGAGTGGTTGTGAAGCTGGCTTTAAACCAGTTATAAGGGGTTTAATTCCCTTCTTATATTAGACATTTATGTAATTGGTGTCTTCAAATGCGTAATATGGTGGTGAGGAGTCATGGATTTATTCAAGTTTGGCAGTTGAAATTTCTAATATTGATATTTCTTATTTTGATGCAAAGGCTTCTCTCAAACTATGAACATTTCTAATATTACTGATGTTAATGAAATAAATTAACCTATAAATGAGACATTGTTTTATTTGTATATGTGTTGACATAATCCAAATATTATCATGGTTTACCTGAAAAACCACAGAAGACATCATCTTCTCCCTAGATTCTTCATTTCTCCACCTTAATGTCATCACCTCTACACAAAGAGACACTCTTGAAACCTCACATTTTTTTTCCTGAAATTTCTAGTTAATATCAGCTGTTGTTTTTGGGGTGAGATGTAGTGTCTGTGGGTACATTGATATTAGTTCTATGACGTCATGAATTTATCTAGTTTATTAAAAGTCTTTTCTAAAGAGAATTTTAGCCTACTTTTTCAAATCTTACAACATTTCTTTTTTCATTAAATTAAATGATTAGAGTGTGTGGATCACGAAACTTTGCATTCAAACTAAGAACTAGAAATTACTTAGATATTAAGGAAGAAAGAGTACTAGGACACTGAAGAAGAGAGAGTTCTTTTTCAACTTGCAGAAGCAAAATGCTTGACTAAATGGATGATAAACACATGACTCTGAATATTTAAAATACTTTTCCAAAAACCCAAAAGTAGCCATTCTACTTGTAATAATGGGGAAATGACAATCTATTCATCTATAGGCTTATTTTAAATAATAGTAATTTGTAAATGCTCTTTCAAAGAGAACTAATGATTATATTTTTATTTGTTAGATATGCTGAAGTAATAAGAAGTTATTCATAGATTTTAATGTGACATGCATATTTTCAATCCATGCTTAGCAATTCTAGCCTTCCCACTATATGCCTTATAGCTTTTTAGGGCTTCTCAGGATATTTATCAAGTTCTTTTCTTTTCTTTCTTTTTTTTTTTTTTTGAAACAGAGTCTCATTCTCTTGCCCTGGCTAGAGTGCCATGGCATCAGTCTAGTTCACAGCAACCTCAAACTCCTGGCTCAAGTGATCCTTCTGCCTCAGCCTCTCAGGTAGCTGAGACTACAGGCACACGCCACCGTGCCTGGCTAATATTTTTTTTTTTTCTATTTTTAGTTGTTTGTCTAATTTCTTTCTATTTATAGTAGAGACGGGTCTCATTCTTCCTCAGGCTGATCTCGAACTCCTGAGCTCAAGCAATCCTCCCACCTCGGCCTCCTAGAGTGCTAGGATTACAGGCATGAGCCACCACATCTGGCCTATCAGGTTATTTTCAATACTAAAATTTTTATTAAATATACAACCTAAACCCAGAACAGTGTACAATCATAATTGTACTGGTGATACATTTACATAATTGTACTGGTGATACATTTACATTAAGTAAACACACTCATGTAACTGGGACCCACAGGAAAAAAACAGAATATCACCAGATCTCCCAAAGCCTCCATTAACTTTTGTTGTTAATGACTACAACTGTGCATCCACCACTCCCAATAAAAGAGTAATCACAATCCTAATATCTAAATCATATATTGTTTTTGCACTTGACATAAAAAAAAATGATCCAATAGGTGCTATTTCTGTCTGTCTGCTCAATATGTTGAAAATATTTTGGCTTTTACCTAAATTATTGCATTTAGTTGTACTTTGTTCATTCTCATTGATGAATAGGATTCCATTGCATGAATATGTCACTATTCATTAATTGTTCTACTATGGATAGACATTTGGCTCCTTTCCAAATTTTAGATATTATTATACAAATGTTACTGCAGTAAATGATCTTTTAAATGTATTTTGTTGAACACATACAGTGAGGGTATACACAAAAACAAATTTCCTTAGTCACAGGTATGAGCAGATTAGCTTTAGTACTTACTATCAATCACCTTTTTAAAGTGATTTTAGCAATTCACATTTCCAAATGGTATATGAGAGTTCCAATGCTCTATGTCCTCCACACAGAGAAAATTCTCTGTTATTTGCACTTGCTCATCTGGTGTCACATCCTGCTTTAATTTTCATTTATTAATTTATGATTATTGATGTCCCCTTTTCACGGATTTTTGAATAAGACCACAAAAGCACAGGCAACAAAAGCAAAAAAATACAAATAAGATTATATCAAACTAAAAATCCTCTGGACAACAAACAAAACAATCAACAAAGAGAGAACCTACAGAATGGGAGAAAATAGTTGCTTACTATACACTTACAAGAGATTAATAATCAGAATATATAAGGAACTCAAATAAGTCTATAGCAGAAAAATAATAATCTGATTAACAAATGGAAAAATGACCTCAATAGATATTTCTCAAAAGAAGACATACAAATGGCCAACAGTTACATAAAAAAAGTTCAGCATCACTAATTATCAGGGAAATGCAAATCATAACTGCAATGAGGTGTCATCTCACTCCAGTTAGAATGGCTGTTATCAAAAAGAAAAAAGATCACAAGTGTTGGTGGGGATGTGATGAAAAAGGAACAATTATACACTGTTGGTGGGAATGTCAATTAGTGTAGTCATTGTGGAAACATTATGGATCTTTTTCAATAAATTAAAAATGGAACTGCTATATGATCCAGCAATTCCACTACTGGGTACATATCCTAAGGAATATGAAATGTCAAAGAGATATCTGCACTTCCACGTTTAATAGCCAAGATATGAAATCAACCTGAGGTCCAAAAACGGACAAGTGGATAAAGACAATGTGGGATATATACACAATGAAATACTATTCATTCATAAGAAGAATGAAATTCTATAATTTGCCACAACATGGATGAACCTGGAGGACATTATGTTATGCAGAATAAACCAGACACTGAAAGACAAATACTGCAATTTCTTACTTATATGCAGAATTTATATAAGTTGATCTCATAATGTAGTGGATAGAACAATAGTTACCAGAGATTAGGGATTATAGAGCAGAGGAGAGATTGGGGACAGAAAGGAAAAATAAGTTCTGGTGTCCTATTGCATAGTAGGTTGACTATAATCAACAATAAGATATCATATAGTCAAAGCTAGAACAGATGATTTTATAAGTTCCCACCACAAAGAAATATTAAATGTTTGAAGTGACATATATATGCTAATTACTATGATTTGATCATACACAAAGTATATTTGTATCCAAACAACACATTGCACCCCATAAATATGTACAATTATTATATGTCAATTAAAAATAAAGTATGTGATGAAACAATCTGTTTTAAAGATGCATGAAACAATCTTACTGAAGGAGATAAAAAAAGAAGTGCTGAAAATATAAATTATTTTTAGCACTTTTTGGGCATGTGTATATTCTTCCATAGAGGACTGCTGTAATTGTTTACTCACTATGTAGTCTTAGGAACTGATAATTAAATATTTTTAATTATATATTCAAATCTGTGTTAAAATTCATATTTAATTAAATTTATATTGCTTTTTAGATATCTTTGGTGGAACATAAATCTTAAAATGAGCATTATAAATGTTCATAAAAAGATTATCCTCTTATTTAGGGACTTCTGGTTAAAAATGCAATGCAAAATGAAGCAATAATATGCACATATATTACAACTTAATGAAAATAATGCAATATACTATAAATACAAGTAGGTTTTTTAGTTCAGTTGTGAAACTTGGTGTATATATAAGACCATGCTTGCAAGGGCTCAGCTTTGAGGATACATATGCACGTGTTTCCACTGGACTAAACGAGCACAGTGATCTTTTTATGTCAAACAGAGGGCATGCAGGGCATTGATGAGACAGATTTTGGTAGGCTACTAAAGCAATACAGAGATAGTAATAACAAGAAACAATTACTATCCTTAAATTGTAGCAGGCAGAATAAATTGTAAAATATGATGTTATAGGAAGAAAATACCTCCTGCAAATTCTTTGTCCTTTGGGAAAAATTATTTTTGGTCAGTGCTTGAACTCTGAGGGAAATTTTTCACACCCAGTGCCCACTCCTCTGAGACAGTGATCAATAGATGACGCTTGCACTCCTGGGATGTGAACTGTGGATAGGGCTCAGATCTCTTGGGCAGGACACTGGTACACTGAAGGTAAAGGATGAAAAATTTCTTATGGGTGGTGCTGCTTTCTCTGAGGCATCTCAGAGTGGGAGACTGCCATAAAAATACATAATAGTGGAACTATAATACTCTTCTTGTGCTGAGTGGATAATGATAGAAACTAGAAATAAGAAGAAAGTTTTTGTCTTCTCTATTCCTCCCAGTTCATTTCCCACTACTCTCTCTCAAACCTTATGATGCCAATCTCTGCAAAGGGGTCATGAAAATGTAGTTTGGAGACTGCAAACCCCAGCATCAAAAAATACAGTATTAGAGAGTGACCCTGTGGATGAGAGACCATAACTAAATAACAGGCATAGATAATAAAATTATTTTAACGTGTAATAAAAATAGTCCTAACAAGTGGCAATCAGTCTCTGTAGATTCCCAGAGACGACTCCTACACTACAGGGAAGGCAATGGATATTTCTTAGGAGCTGGGAGAGCATGCCTAAATGCAGACATGGTCTCCTGTTCTCCAAACAAGAAAGATCTGAAAACTCACTAACCCTGAGGACAATACTGGAATTTCCTCCTTAGTTGTATAAGTTTTCTTCTACTTCCAGATGCCAACTAAAGAAAGGAGAAATATGTGTTTGTGTATTAATATTTCTGTATATGTTCTTTTAAAGTTTGCCATTCAACTTTGAATGCTGAATGCTTTGAACATAGAATATTTTTAAAATTCTATAGGATTGTTATTTTTAAAAATGCATAAGAAAATATATCAAAAATGTACTTTGCTGTTTTCCCAATTTTTAAAATTATTTTTTACTTGAACATTAATTTATAAATTAATTTGATACTGTTTAGAAATGGATAAACAAATAAGCCATTCTATATCAATGAATTATATTTTGATAGCAATTATTTCATTGATATTAATTAAAGTGCTACTGTTACTTCTAGAGGAGCTAAACTCCATGTATTGATTTTAAACTAGTTATTTTTATTGTTTAAAATTTTTTGTTATGCTATGTTCTTAGAAAAAACACCTCAGTATGGCCTTCAAGCTCAATAATTCACTGTGTCACGGTGGAGGTGTGTTCAATTAGCCAGTCAGTCCATCAGTCTTTTTTTTAATTTCCAAAATCATGTATTACTATTCTAAAGTTACTGATGTGATGGTTCTTTTAAAGTAATTGTTTCATAATTCCTCATCA